>JAIOUR011700298.1:0-11343 GCA_020711275.1 Calotes versicolor
GGGTGATGTAATTGCTACAGCAGGCCCTGCCTTGACTTTAATGCTGTTGTGTTGCCTCTCCTCATTCATTGTTATTAGCTTTGAATGTTGTCTTGTTTCTTCTGAATTGTGATGTACTCAGTACTACGCATGGCGTGCCCACACACATTACAGGGGATGTAGTGCTTCTTAATTGTGAGGTTTTGCTCTTTTAGATGCTTCTTTTCTACAAGTTACGCTGGTGCTCTCTTCCGCCTCTGGCTTTTGTTCCACTGGCGGACCTTTTCTCTTCAGTTCGTTCTTTGGTCCCAGTCGGTACCATGCCATCACCGGGTTCGGAGCAGTCTCTCGAATGGGTTGAGACCTCTGTAGAGAAAGCAGCCAAGAGACATATCCAACAAGGTCCTCTGTCAGATATTGAAACTGCCTCTGACGATGAGTTGACCCCCTCAGTTCTGATACCGGAGGATATATTTGCCCCGCAGTTGCCTATTGTTGGAGATAAGCCTCCGGACTCCCTGACCCCGATGCCAGACATTCAGGACCTTCCCACGGTCCCTATAACATGCTACCTCTTATCTATTGTCATTATCTTTTGAATTATTGTATAAATTGTATCGAATGCATCGTGTTGTACCAACTACCATACATTTTGTATGTTGTGATCTAATGTTGTAAGCCGCCTTGGGTCCTTTCTGAGGAGAAAGGCGGGCTAAAAATATGTTAAATAAATAAAATAAATAAATATAATGAATAAAAACTATCCAAGAGTATTTAGTCAGTTCTAATTTTCCTGATCATTTTGCTGAGAAAGGTCATTTTTGGGTCGACCCAAGGTGCCAAGCACACAGCAGGCATTCCCTCTTTGGACCGCAATGGAGAGCTGCTGCCTCAGGAACATGGGCGCCCGGTTGTTTTTATTCATTTACATTTTAAGTTCTGATAAATAAATAAATAAATAAATAAATAAATAAATAAATAAATAAATAAATAAATAAATAAATAAATAAATAAATAAATATAATTAACCCACCAGATCCGATTCTTCCATCGGGCAAAGTGGGAGGCAATCCGGATACTGAGATGCCGTCAGATCTAATACTCCCTCCTGCGGGTCTCCCCAAGCCTCCAGATTTGAGCGAGCCCTCTAAGCCTTTGGCTCCGTTCAATCCTTCGGGTCCGTACAGATCCTCAGACCCATACAGGCCTTGGGACCCTTACCAACCTTTGGGTCCATATTGCCCCCCCCCCGGATCTGTACCGCCCCTGGCCTTCGGATCCGAACAATCCATCGGATTCGTTTAACACATCGGATCCATGGTTACCTCACAGGCCGTCGGATCTGTATAGAGTAGCTGAATGAATTTTTTTCTAAATTAAAATTTTAGTATTCAGATTTAATTGCAGCATTGGCACTTTGAAATAAGTTGATTTTGTTTTGATGTTTGGGCGCTTGGGTTCAAAAAGGTTCACCATCACTGGCCTAGGAAGATTTCCAGAAAGTAGATCATATAATTCTTTGTGATCCCTATACAGGCCAAATAAGGTATGTACTGTATTTTTCTTCATATAAGACTACATTTCAGACTTTAAAAAGTACCCCCAAAAGTGGGGGTCGTCTTATACACCAGGTATACAGATAACAATCATGAGGAAGGTCAAAATCTCTATTTTAACAGGAAAGGTAGGGGGCCGTCTTATACGCCCAGTCATCTTATATGCGAGAAAATACGGTAGCATTCTTACATTGATTGCCCAAATCTGTTCTTGAACTAGCAGTATCACCATACTCCACTAGTAGAAGTGTTTCAAGTATAGTGGTACTTTGACTTACAACCAGCTTGACTTACAACCATTTCAAGTTACAACCAGCAGCGGTTGCAAAAATTTCCCTTGACATATAACCAAAAATGACACAAAATTTTTACTGTCTTCACTTCTTTTCTTCAAGTAACTGTTAGTCAGCGAAAAGGCTGCTTTTCTGTAGCTCTTTGGCCCCCATGGTTAGCTTTGGAAAGAGATGGTCTGGTATTTTAGGTTTTTTAAAAATATCCTCCCATCCTCTCCTGCCAAAAGCAGATGGATTAACTGTTTTTGCTTTGTTTCCTGTGGGGAACTATGCCTATACAAACAAACGTCACCTATGCTTCTATGAGGAAAGATGCTCTAACTATGACCAAAAAAAGGTTCATACAGCTTAATATTGTTTCAATGCATGTCCACTTGTCACCAGCCATGGAAAGGATCTACTGGGGCTGCAGCCAGCTGGGGGGGAGGGGTCCAGCAGACAAGCAGTGCCAAGAGCAACGCCACCTGCACTGTTCGCAGCTCTCCCCTCTACACACCATTCACACATGCAGCCAGGTATGCCCCTTGCATGTGATCTTCTCTTCCTCCCCCTCATTTTCTGCTGCTCTCCCTCCCTCTCACATGCGCTGCTCTGCCGCTCGCTAACCCCTCTCCTTGCACTTTATTTATATACCTATATATATGGCCCTTACTGTTGGAGGTGTTTTTTTAAATCTAAAATATCATCTTGTATGCCAGAATATATGCTACTTCTCCCTCCCCCCAGCTTGAATCTGATTTTTCATCCATCTAGAGATGGGCACGAAATGAAATGCGGTTCGTCAGTTTGTTAGCTAACGAACTGGTTTGTGACAAAACTAATCAATTCTAGTGATTTATTTTGTTTCATCAATGAAACAGCAATTTTTGGGAAAAATTTGTTAGCAGGGGGCAGTCTCTTACTGCCTAATAACATCACCCCCAGAGCAACAATCTTCACCAAATTTCATGTGTCTACAGGAAAGGGGTTCTTCTAACATACAACCAAAATTTGGGTCACTCTGACTTGTAGTTTTCAGGATCAGGGCTTTTTTTCTGAACCAGGATGTTTTTTTCATTTGTATTAGTTTCACTTTTAAGCCATTAGGTCGGCTTAGAATGTGGGGAGGAATCTGCTTTCTTCTAATTACTCTACCTTCAGATCACCAATCTTTTTGAAACCTGTCAAATTTGAACAGGTTTGGAGTTCAGGGGACAGAGTTATTAAACTCCAAAGTGGATCCCACCCTCTCAAAATCAGTACTAATTGGACTGTAATGCACTCAAAAATAGTGGTCCCACCTACCTATGAGCACGAAACTCTCAGGGACCTTCCTTAAGCTCTCCCCTTGAAGCACCCCAAATTTGGAGAGGTTTGGGGTCCAGGGGGCTGAGTTATTAAAATCCAAAATGGATCCCACCCACCCAAAATCCGTACTAATTGGACTGTAATGCACTCAAAAACATTGATCCTACCCACCTATCAGCATGAAAATCTCAGCAGAGTTTCCTCAAGCTTGTTCCTTGAAGCTCCCCAAATTTGGAGAGGTTTGGGTTTCAGGGGGCTGAGTTATTAAACTCCAATGTAACCAGAAGGAAAATATTTTTTTATTTTATTATTGACATTTACCATTAGCCCTGAGACTCTCTGCTGCATTTGGAAACTGCAAGTATGTTGCATTTTGAGTTTGCCTTCACCAAATTGTCTTAACTTGCAAGAAAATCAACTTGGAAGCAAGCTTTGATAATAATACCATACTTTGATAATAATATCAAAAACCTCATCATACTTAGTTACAGTAGGACCCTGCCTTACAAATTTAATCTGTTATGAATGGACATTCAGAAGTCGGAAAACTCAGAAGTCAAAACCCGGTTCCCCATAGGAATGCACTGGAAACAGATCCGTTTCCAATACATTCCTGTGAGGAATCTTGGGAGTCATTCTACATGGCCGCTAGCTTCCCCAGCTGGTCATCAGAATTCTGTGTGGCCGCCGGCTTCTGACCAGCTGATTGTTAGAAAGGGGGTGGCCCCCGAGCGCTTCCGCACAGCTGAGGGTTGATTGTTGCAAAGGGGGGGGGAGTCAGGCACCCTGGGCTCAGAGAACCCAGCGGTGGCGACAAAAGCCTTTCCCCCTTTTTTCCAATGACCAGCTGGTCATATAAAAGGGGGGGAGTCCCTTGAGCGCTTCCACACAGCCGATGGCTTCCCCATGCTCGGGGAACTCCACAGCAGCATGGAAGGCGCTTCAGTGCTGCCGAGGGCTTACCCGAGCCGGGGAACCCCTTGGTGGTGGGGAAGGCCTTCCTCCCTTTCTGATGACTAACTGGATGTTGGAAAGGGGTGTGGCCCCCCAAGCACTTTTGTGCTGCCGAGGGCTTCCCTGGGCTCAGGGAACCCTGTGGCTGCGAGGAAGGCCTTTCCCCCCTTTCTGGCGACCAGCTGGCCCCCAAGCACTTCCATACAGCCTTCCCCAGCACTACTGGCTTCCCAGACCCTAACAGTGCCGTGGAAGCACTTTGTGGTGCACACACACATACCCTTTGCAACCACCAGCTGATAGTTGCAAAGGAGGAGGATGTCAGGTGCCCCAGGTGCAGGGCCAGTTCGCGCACTGGCTAGGCGTGCTAATGGCAGCCAGCATTGCAGCCTGCAGTGCCTGGATGCATGACTTCCAGGCTGGCAAAGGGGGGGGAAGACTTCCCCGGCACTTCTGGCTTCCCCGAGCCCTGGGAAGCCAGCAGCCCCAGGAAAGGACTTGGCGGCGGCTCCCTTCGCAACCATCAGAGGATGGTTGCAAAGAGGAGGAATCCTTCCCCAGCACTACTGGCTTCCCGAAACCCAACAGTGCGCGGAAGCATTCAGCAGCGCCCCCCCCCCTTTGTGATCACCAGTGGCGGAAATAAGGGGGATGGATGGGGCGGGCCACCCCTACTGGCACCACGAGGGGAGGGTGGCAGGGATACCTGGAAGGGTGAGGTCACACCCATGCCCACCCACACCCCGCAAGGTCACCCACGCGCCAGTCTCCCCCGCTTCCAGCTCGCCTGCCACCCTCCCACCCGCTCTCCCCACCTTCCGAGAATTGCAGGGGAGGGGTCCACAAATGTGTGTGTATGTGCAGGGGAAGCCTTATGATCTTGGACCCTGCCCACAATCACTGGCCTGGCAGTCGGGAGGGGGTTGCTCAGGTTGGAAACGAGCAAAGTATACCCATCCCCACAGCAGCGGCAGCCGCCCATTCCAAGCCAGGCTCTTGGGTGCACGAGTGAGCGTGTCTGCATGTGACTTTGCGACATGCAGGGGGGTGAGCCAGCGACCTCACCGCCGTGGAGATGGCCATCACCAGTGACCCATCGCTGGTGAGGGGGTGGATAGGGGTGTGTGAACACACATGCGCTAATGCACGTGCACACCCGGAGGCGGAATTTCTTCACCCTGCACAGGGCACCAACATGCATCCTTACGCCACTGGTGACCACCAGCTGATAGTTGCAAAGGGGGAGGAAGTCAGACACCCCGCCGCAGGGCCAGCTCACGCACTGGTTGGGGTTGCGAACGGTGGCTGCCCTGCAGCCTGCAGCACCTGGGTGCATGACTTCTGGGCCAGCAAAGGGGGGAAGCCTTCCCCCACACTACTGGCTTCCCCGAGCCCTGGGAAGCCAGCAGCCCTGGGAAAGGACTCAGCGGCAGCTCCCTTTGCAACCATCAGATGATGGTTGCAAAGGAGAGGAAGCCTTCCCCAGCACTGCTGGCTTCCCGAAACCCAACAGTGCATGGAAGCATTAAGCAGCACCCCCCCTTTGCGACCATCAGCTGATAGTTGCAAAGGGGGAGGAAGTCAGTCACCCCAGCGCAGGGCCAGCTGGCACACTGGCTGGGCATCTGAACGGTGGCTGGCCCTGCAGACTGCAGAGCCTGGATGCATGACTTCCAGGCCGGCCAGGCCCTGATTCCTGGCGCTTGTCTGGCTGGAAGTCAGGGGCCCATCAGTACACAGCTACCTTGAAGACTGTTGGATGAAGAAAAGGTAAGCAGGCCCCAGGCGCAGGGGCGGAACTAGGGGGGCAAAGGGGGGCATTTGCCCCCGGCGCAGGGCTCTCGGGGGCGCAGAATTAGGCCCCCCGCCCCAATCCTGCTCCCCTCTGCGCACCCGCCCACCTCCCATCGCCCGTTCCCCGCCCGTTGCGCTCCCGCAGCCCTTCCCACCTGGTGCGCGCCCGCAGCTACGCGGTGCGAAACTCGCGCCGCCGCCATTGCTGCCGCTGCGCCGCCACGGCATTGCGCCGCGGATGGGGCACGCACGTGTTCCCGCCTCCCCACCCACCTCTCGCCTCCCAGGTGGGGTGGGAGGGGAAGGAACGCGCCGCCCCGATCGTCATCGCGGTGGCGGCGCAGCAGCAGCAGCGGAAGCTCAGCTGCTGCTGTTGCGCCAGTACCGCGGCGGCGCGGCGGCAGCTGGGGAGGAGCTTCAAGCATGGTTGCGCGCTCGGGGGGGGGGCGCCCGACATGGGCCATGTCCCCGGGCGCCAGACCCCCTCCTTACGCGCCTGCCCAGGCGGCATTTGTTTGTGTATGGGTGTATGTGAGTGTGTGTGGGTATGTGGGGGGCATGTAAGTGTGTCTGGCCATGTGCAGGGCAGGGGTGTGGGTGGGTTGGCAGTGAGCCATTGAAGCCCTTCCGACATCCACATGCGGGTGTCGGAAGGACTTCAATTGCTCCCTGCCACCCACCCACCCCATCAGCTGTTCGGCAGAAGATAATATCTCCCGCCTGACAGCTGGTGCCTGCGGGTTGCTTTACCCCTTCTCAAGTTACTTATGAGTAACTCGAGAACCTAATTTTTTTACATAGGAAGGGCTAAAGCAGGCGCACATTTGTTTATAGTTCAAAAAAATACATAGGCGTCCTGATGCTTTACCTCTTCAGATGTCGAAAAATTTATAAGACAAGTTACTCGTAAGTAGAGGTCCCACTGTATGATGGGACCAATGGAGCCACACGGCTTCGGAAGTCGAAAATTTTATAGCCATGTGGCCCGCCAGTCCTTTTGTGTCTCCAAAAATTCAGTTTTTGAGTTACTCGTTACTCGAGGTTCCACTGTACTTAAGAAAGTGTTCACAACAGCAATTAAAATAGCTGTTTTTAATTGTAAGATGCATTGCAGAATATTGGGTGGCTTTTGTCCCACAAAGTTCCAAAGTTAGTATTTCTTTTGCAAGGTAAGCCAGCTGAAGGCAAAGCAAAGGAAACAGAATTGCATTTTCCAACCGACAGTCTGCAACAGCAGCTGCAGTCCCAGCTAATATGAATCAATAAGAAAAAATAAAAACATTTTCTTTCCTTTTCCTAGAGGGTCACTTTAGTATTTAATAATACCTATTACTTCTATAATAATACTATTGTAGAAGATCTATAATAATATGATTACTAATACTAGATCATTAAATACTATCACTTTTGTTTAAGAAGCAAAAGAAAAATGGAAGTCGAAAAATCCTTTTTTGAGTACCTTATTAAATGTATGGGTTAAATATGGAAAAAAAATTATGCCCAGTTAGATAACAATTAAGTATAGTGACAGAGATCGAGAATTGTCCCATAAATATGAAAATATATCTAGAATTATTTAAAATGAAGAAAGTAGCAAGATTGAAAGAATGGTTATCCAAAATGAAAACAAGGGAACATTGTAGGGATCTGTTAATAGTTAATCAACTAGAGTTTGGGTGAGTTAATGAACAGGTGAAGGAATGTAGGTGTGGCTGGAAATGGGAAAAACAACTATATTGACCATGCTCAGAAACTGTGTCTGGTCAGCTAAAGTACGACGCCTGATTGGTAGGGGATAGGTAGTCATTGCTAACTGTCGTAAAATGCTGAAAACCCTGTAGCCAATTAAAAAGCCTCCCCCAAGAGGGGAGGGGGATTCCTTGCTTAGCACCTGACACAAGAGGAAATTCCTTTCTAAGCATCTGACACAATGGATGGACTCTTGCTAAGCTCCGGAGAAAGAGGTGGAATTCTTTCTAAGCACCGTACTGATTTGACTGCAGTCTCTCTCTTTCGGGAATCTCTTCCCCCCCTTTGCACCATGTACAGTGCCAAGGCTGGACTCGTACAGTGCCAAAGCTGGACTTTGGCACAGATGGTGCCCCGTGTGAGGCCATATTGCAACAGTCAACGGAATATTGTTGCCAGCGGCTCATATTGAAGACCGCTCCCATTCCACCCATCATCGCTCGGTGAAGAGCCCCAGGCTGGCCGCCTCGTCTTCGGACCCCAGTGAGTGGATTTGTGAAGCCAGACACTAGGACAATGGGTAGCTCCTTATCTGCTTCACAAAAGATTATGCTGAAAGCCTCCACTTTTTGTTAACTAGAAATGGCCACTTGCTTTTGAGGGCCATTTCTAGTTAACAAGTGGAAGAACTCGTAAGAGCAATTTTTAAGGTGTGCCCTTGGGTTCCGGATGGAACTTTGGACTTACGGGACTGGGATCACATAGGATTATGTTTCCAAGGCCACCCGTGGGTATCACCCCCAGTCTTGCACGCGTGGGGTAAGGTCCGCACCTGTTTGGCAGGATTAACTCCTTCAAACATGCTTCTGAGCCAACAGACAGTGATGGGATTCTTTTTTTAACATTTATTTTTCCATTTTCAATCATATATATTAAAATTGCTTATACATGGCTTATATACACGGTCTAGCTTTATACACAGTTTTAAGGATATCAAACTTATTTCCAAAACTCTCTTTTTTCTCTTTCAACCAAACGTAAAACAAATCCCAAGCTTTAACAAGCTTACATTCCTCTTGCTGTTTTAATCTATATGTGAATTTATCCATTTCTTTGCATTCTTGGATTTTGTTTATTACTTTATCCTCTGTTGGAATTGTTTCTTGTTTCCAATGTTGGGCCCATGCCATCCTTGCTGCCACAATTACATGTATTAAATATTTCAACTCTTTCTCTCTGATTGTTGTTGTTATTCCTAATAAAAATAACTCTGGTTCAAACCCCAATTCTCTTTTCGTTATTTGACTCAGCCAGTTGTATATCTTTATCCAGAATTTCTTTGCTCTGTCACATGACCACCAACAGTGGTAATAAGTCCCGATTTTTCTTTTACATTTCCAACAAAGGTTTGGCATATTTGGATACATTTTTGCTCTTCTTGCTGGATCAATATGCCATCTATAAAACATTTTAACAGGTTTTCTTTGTAAGCTGTTGCAGTTGTTATCTTATAGTTAAATGTCCAAAGTTTCTCCTATTGACCCAGCTGTATAGTATGGCCAAAAATTTTAGCCCATTTTATCATAACTTCTTTCACCTCCTCATCCTTTAATTCCCAATCTAATAGTAA
Organism: Calotes versicolor; assembly: GCA_020711275.1. Classification (NCBI taxonomy): domain Eukaryota; kingdom Metazoa; phylum Chordata; class Lepidosauria; order Squamata; family Agamidae; genus Calotes; species Calotes versicolor. The sequence goes on from JAIOUR011700298.1 coordinate 9,183, forward strand.
TCTGTAAACCGCCTTTATTTGTTATCCCTCAGTTGAAAATAAAGCTTTATCTAATGGAGTTTGTTGTTCCTCAAATCCGCATTCTTTTATACCTTTATTATATCGTGTCTGGATTTGCAGTAGCAGCCACCAAGAGTGTATATTGCCTTGAGATTTTAAGTCATCCTTTGATTTTAATCTCCCCTCTTCATCTAGCAGGCTGTCATACAGTAAGCCCCCAGAATTCACTGGGGTTAGGTTCCGGGACCTACCGCAAACTGTGAAAAACTGCAATGTGCGGATGTGGTTTAAAAATGGCCATAACGCATGTGCAATGTCTCCAACATTGGAGAAGAGCCTGCCAATGGCTGCACCCAGACTCCTGGGAGATTTGCCACCCACCAACAACTGCACTAGCTGCCTCCATGCCAGCCTAGGGCTACTGCCATTGATGCTCCCACCAGCCATTGGGCCCCATAGGCTGGAAAAAACAAGGAATTTACTGAAAAATATTGACTGGGGGGGGGACCGCAAAAGACTGAAACTGCAGTTAGTGAACCGCAAATTTGCGGGGGCTTACTGTATGTTATTTTCTGTTCATGCTGCATTACATTGGGGTGAGTTAGTGCTTCTATTGGGGATAGCCATCTTGGAATTCTCCTATAGAACTTTCCCTTTGTTAGATCCCAAATTTTAATTAAGGCACCCGGTACAATATGCCTCCGGAAGGATTTATGTCTTTTCCTTTTATCATGCCACATATATGAATGCCATCCGACTTGTAGGTCATGGCCTTCTAAATAGAGTAGTCTTCTATTCGTGAGAGTCATCCACTCTTTAACCCATATCAAGGCGCTTGAATGATAATATAGTTTCCATTTAGGTAGTCCCCACCCATCTCTTTCTTTGATTTCATTTAGTAGTTTAGTTTTAATCCTCGCTTTCTTTTTCCCCCAAACAAATGCTGTTGTTAATCTGTTGAGCTGTTGAAAAAGCTTTTGATCTAGAATCGGCAAATTCTGAAATAAAAATACTAATTTTGGTAATAGATTCATCTTTAGTACAGCAATTCGCCCCAACACTGATAATCTCATTCTTGCCCATTTCTCCATATCCTGTCTTATTTGGTTTAATAATCTCTCATAGTTATCTTTTTTCAGGGAGGAGCCCCTTACTGATATGTGTATTCCTAAGTATTTTATCTTCTTCTCTATTTGTATTCCTGTTGTAGTCATTAATCTTCTTTTCTGTTTTTATGTCATGTTTTTAACTAAAAATTTCATTTTTCCCTTATTGACGTTTAAACCAGCCACATCACCAAATTGTCCAGTTGCTTTAAATAGGATTGTCACTGACTTTAGGGGTTCTTCCAATATGAAAACTACATCATCTGCATAAGCAAGCAGTTTATACTTCTCTTTCCTTATATTAGTGCCTTGAATATCTTCATTCTTTCTTATTTCTCTATTTAGAATTTCAGTTATCAAGATAAAAAGTAAAGATGATAACGGACAACCTTGTCTTGTTTCCTGCTTTACAGATATTTTTTGAGACAAGTGCCGGTTTGCCATAATCCTCACTGTCTGTTCTTGGTATATCATGTTAATGATATTAAGAAAATTCCTCCCAAAGTTCATCATACTTAATTGCTTTTTCATAAATATCCAGCTCACGTTGTCAAAGGCTTTCTGTGCATCCAGGAACAACAGGACAACTTGCTTATCTGAAGGCATTTCATAATATTCTAGTAAATCTATGATGGTTCTTATATTATTTTTCAGATATCTATTTATTTATGTATTTATTTAACATATTTTTATCCCGCTTTTCTCCTTGGAAAGGACCCAAAGCGGCTTACAGCAATGGAGGTCAGTACAGCGAGTTGATAATAGCAAGTACATAACATTGGTCAAGAAACAGTGTATACAACATTCAAGGCTAATAACAAAGAGTAAGGAGAGGTAGGATAATATCATTGAAAATACAATATTGTAGTTCTACAAACATCAATCAGAATACAGTAATGTAACTACCTTAATTCAAAACCAAATTCACACATACACATACTAGACTGTCTGTTCTTCAGGGAAAGCTTGCCTGAAGAGAAAGGTCTTTGCCTGCTTGCAGAAGGACATCAGAGTTGGGGCATGCCTGGCCCCCTGTGGCAGGGAGTTCCACAGTT
>JAIOUR011701408.1:0-11345 GCA_020711275.1 Calotes versicolor
AAAAAAGTTCCCAAGCTGTGCATGCTTTAAAGAATGCTCCATATAAAACAGTACCCCAAGGCCACTTGCACCATAAAAATGCTCCCCCAGGCTGCACACACTTTTTAAAAGGGTCTACCAGTCCATGTGCATCCTGGAAAAGCGGACCACCGGGTCGCGGAGGAAAAAAGGTCGGGGACCACTGCTTTAGATGGTGTCTTCAGTGTGTTTTGCCTTTTTATTTCGCTCATGTCTTGAATATTTTTATATATACTTTCATTTCACAGGCTTTCTGCATGCACTTTAAACTCTGATGTGACAGGTTAAATTGTGTTTTCATTGGAGAGCAATAAAAATTACCCACTCTTATCTGAAACGTTAAAGTACACTGCTTCTGGACCCTACACAGTACACCTTCATGTTAAACTGGTATTGTGGGAGCTACTGAAGAACTGTCCTTCCCACAGCTTTGGAATAATAATGCAGGGCAGGATGAGCCATGTCGGAGTAGTTAGTGTTACAGCTTCCTCCATCAAATTTGCTGCTTCCTTTTTGGCAGAGACCACAACTAGTGTGAAAAGAAGTCCAATATACATGCAGTTATTGTACTGCAAGTTTGTCCTAAAACAAAGATCATCAGCTCTGGTATCTCAGTCTGTTTAGTATGCTGTTTGGTTCTAATCTTCCCTGCTTTAGCAATTTACTCTTTGAAGGTTCCTTTGTTTCTGTACAGCAAATGTTTGAGTAGTATTAGCAGATTCATAAAACTTGATTAAAATTTATTTTAGAACTTATAAATGCTTAGAAACATTACATGGCTGGTTACCCAATTCACTGTTTTATATGAAATTGAATTCTAACATATAGGTTGGTCTTTTGTTATGCTCAACCAGAAAGGTCCTTTGCTTTTTAGTAAAATAAAAAGCAATTGGTGTGTTCCGTCCAGACTAATTAGTAGTAATAAATAGACAAAAGAATACTGTAATGAGCATGGTGAGGTAGAGTTTAAAAAAAAAAGGAAATTGTAATAGGAAGTAGGTATGTTGCTAGCAGATGAATTTTGCTCCTTTATCTTGGAATCTTGGAAATTCTAAAGTGGGTCATTCATTTTTTAGGATTCAAGTAGAAAATGGACTATACATTTGTTGTAATTCTAATTGAGTTTTTCATTTCCTTTTTTTTTTAAGGCGATTTTCATGATCCCTACCAATCCCCCTCCAACATTCCGGAAGCCAGAGCTTTGGTCTGATGAATTCACTGATTTTGTGAAAAAATGTTTAGTAAAGAATCCTGAGCAGAGAGCTACTGCAACACAACTTCTGCAGGTTAGTATTCAGCTAGTTTAACCTGAAAAGCTGTTGGCCCTAAGGAACCTTGACATTATGACCCTACCTGGCCATAAAATCTTGAGATAGTCAAATATAATTACCAAAGATCACCTCAATCACTCTGTGACACTGCTGAAAATCCATAGCTAAGGGCACCCGTAGCAGATAGCCATCTACCCGTTTGAAATTCCCAACAGAGGGCAGCCTGCAGTTCCTGAAGGAAGTCTGTTTAACTGCTGAATAGTATGTATCCTCAGGAATGTCTTAACGTTTTGTTAGGGCTGTCTTCTAATTGGAATCAATAGTTTTAGATCCTATATTTTGGAACATCAAAAAACAAGCTTGCACCAAATATTCTGTTTTCCATGTGACACACTTATATATTTGAATATGACTATTATATCACTTTTCAGTCTTCTTCAATTTAAACATGGCCAGATGTTAATCTCTTGACCCATATTGCTTGATAAATTACCTTTTGCTTGCCTGAAACTCCATAGGGCTAGAGAAGCCTTCAGTAATTATATGTAATTCTATTCAGGAGAGACATAAAATTTGTCCATTATGATTGGGTTGGATTGGATTAGAATAGCCACCTTGGGTCCTTTCCAGGGAGAAAGGTGGGTTATAATATTATAAATAGATAATAGTTTGGATTGGGTTGGATTGGATTACCACATTATTCTGGGAAATTTACGAATTACAATTTATAAATCCCAGAGACTCCACATGGCAATTACTCAGTTGTTGAAGTACTTATTAGGGAAGGGAAAGGAACTTTACTTGGCAAATGACTAGAAACTTTAGGGAAGCAGATTTAAGGAATCTTTTCCATCTGCACAGGTTTCTCTACATCTTTGATATTTGAGTTGCTGTTAATTGCGGTTACATTTGGAATGCTGTCACCTCCTTTTTCATTCTTCCTATCTCAAATGTGGACTTCCCAACCCACTTCTATCATCCAGGGATTCTGAATAAGAGTTACTTGCTGTACTTTTCTCCTTGGATGGCCCAGCTAGCTCCTCATTTGACACATTCTGTTGCCCTTTTCTTTACCCTTCTTTGATAATATGTTGGATACAGAATATGAAAGCAAGTACTGTAGTTCCAAATAGCTACCGGTATTTGATTTTTGAATACATTTCTTTTGAGATAATGGTGGAATCTTCCAGGGATTAACCCTTAGGCATGGATGATGATGATGATGATGATTAATTGGGCTACAAATTGTATACTGTATTTTCCTTCGTTTAAGACTACATTTCAGACTTTAAAAAGCACCCCCAAAAGTCGGGGTCGTCTTATACACCAGGTATACAGATAACAATCATGAGGAAGCTATATATCACTTTAGTTCTTCAGAGGAGTAACTTACAGTTCAGTAGAGATTTTCCCAAAATGCATTTCCACTCCCAGAAAGCTTTCCTCTTAAAGGGCCAGCTTTCCTTCCTCCAACTAGCTACAGTCTCGGAATAGGGGCAGTCTTATAGGGAGAGTATAGGCCAAAATCTCTATTTTAACAGGAAAAGTAGGGGGCCGTCTTATACGGTCAGTCATCTTATATGCCGGAAAATATGGTAATTTTCTATTCTGGATAGCACATTCTGATAAGAGCCACACCTAGGGACACCTAAATGGGGCTCACCTGGAGAAAAGGACCAGCTGGGAAAGCTGTGAGACCTGGCATAGTTCTTTTCTAGCTTCCTGTTCAGAAAGTAAGCTCCCAGGTAATGGAAGGTTCCTTGTTACATAGAAAGGTAGATCATATTAGATGTGTGACAGGCCTTGGAGGACATCCCAGCCTTTTCACCAGGTAAGCCAGATGTATGTGTTTGTAGGTTTCTCAGGAAGAACTCCTAGAGTGAAAAATTATGATATTTGTGATCCAGAAATTGCAAAAATCCCATACATAATATCCCCTAATAGGAAACACTATGGAAGCAGGAAAACTATAGTAGTAGACTATCCTTCTACTAACAACTTAAAAACTTGCCTTGTTTTAAAAAAACTCAGTTAGAATACAGTGGTACCTCTAGTTACGACCACAATTGGTACATAGGGAATGGTCTTAACTCGAGTTGGTCTTATGTCGAAACAGTGTTTCCCATAGGAATGCATTGAAATGCTATTAATTGGTACAAGTGGTTTTTAGATTTCAATGCATTCCTAAGAAAAATACAGTGGTACCTCTACTTACAAACTTAATTCATATATGGATGATGGTCTTATTGGAACCCACAAGAACTAATGCAAAAGCAGTTAATGCATCTGCTTTTGGCAGGGGAGGATATATTTTTAAAACCTAAAATACTAGACAGTTTCTCCAAAACCAACCATGGGGCTGAAAGAGCTACAGAGAAGCAGCCTCTTCGCTGACCAACAGTTAGCAGAAGGGGGAAAAGTGAAAAAGTTAAAATTTTGTGCCTTTTTTGGTTGTATGTTGAAATTGTGGTTGTAAGTCGAGGGAAATTTTTGCAACCACTGTTGGTTGTTACTCGAAATGGTTGTAAGTCGAGGTACCACTATATTTTCCTTTTATGGTATATTTATTTAAACTATATTAGTCCACTTTCAAATATGCAATACTTTCTTCTGGAATAAAACTAATGTAAAATTAAATACATTAATAGGGTTTTCTGAGAACAATAATCTGAGAGCATGCCTTCTCAATGTAACAGAATCATGGGCTAGTGGATAACACATCTGTCAGTCCTTTTTAATAGGTCCAAACTATATTTATGTGCTTGTTTACAAGTTAACCACATTTAAATAAGTATTGTCTACCCACTCTGAGCATTTGGCATCATTTATATTTCATCATCATTAGTGGTAAAGGGACTCATGCCATGTGAAAGTGCAGGTATGCTAAGACAGAGTGGCTTCCTTGCTTATGATTGTTAATTTGCATTGTCAGTTTGTTAAAATGAATTAAATTGTAGAACAGAATTGCACTGAACAGTTTGTTTTCTTATGTCAGGCTATCTTTGCTTTGTTTATTTACTTCCTAATTTGCATTTCCCTTGGACAGTTATATCAACAGTAAAGTAGTTGTGTTTTATAGTAACATTCTTCTCATGGTTGCTGTTTACCTAAACAAACAGAAAGGAAAATTCTATTTAGTTGCACTTAAGCAGATCATACATTCTCTTCTTCCAGTATTCAATTGATGTTCAAAGGGAAATCTCCTTCATGTAGCTCTGTGAAGTTGATTGACACATTATTTTAACATCTTACATGTATTTATACTGTATGTACAGATTGTCTGTTTTAAAAAATAACAATGTGGGTTTATTTTCTAGCATCCTTTTATTAAGAACGCCAAACCAGTCTCAATTCTAAGAGACCTGATTACCGAAGCTATGGAAATTAAAGCAAAAAGGCATGAAGAACAGCAGAGGGAACTAGAAGAAGAGGATGAAAACTCGGTACGTAAGAATTTAATCAAGTATTTTGGCCAGTTAGATAATCTACATGTTTATGGTGATTCAGTTTTGATCATGAGCATTGCATAGTTCCCAGAATGCATAGCAAGTGTGATTCATAAACAAAAGTTCTAAAGCATGTTGTTATAAATGTTTTAAAACAGTGGTTCTCAGCCTGTAGGTCCCCAAATGTTCTTGGACTGCAACTCTCAAGACCTCTTATCATTATAGCTAGTGGCGAAAGCTTCTGGGAGTTTCAGCCCAAGAACATCTGGGAACCCACAGGTTGAGAACTACTGTTTTAAAAGATGGGAAGGGGAGGATGGAGAAGATAACGTGTACCAAATAGCATCATGTTCCTTTAAAAAATGTCTAGTGTTAAATCTCTCAGCTCTTCTTTGAACTCAGTGTAGTTTAAAGAATACTGTCTGCAGGACATATTCTAAGAAGAAATCAATTTGAATAGATGTAATTATGCTATGTGCCCCTTGTTTAAATCCTAAATCACAGCCACTATTCCTACTATGTGTAGTCTGCATTCTTCATGTGGAAATAATCCATATATGATTAACATTACATTCTGCTTCCAGAATGAAGATTAAGAATCTGCCTTATACTAAGTCAGAGTATTGGTCCTTCTAGTTCAGTATTGTCCTGGCTATTTGGAAGCAGGTTACTAGGATTTCAGACAAGAGTTTTTCCCAGCCCTACCTTGAACTAGGTCTGAAATGTTTGGTACTTTAAGTGTTGTGCCTTTGGAATACTGTTATTGCTCTGTTCAGAAGATAATCTCCCCCAAATATATTAGCATTCAAATTTTCTTTGCAGTCCCACTCTCCAATTCAAAATGGACCCAACATTTTCTTACACTAAAATTGAAGTTACATATATCTTATGCAAACACCAATAGGGGTTTGGTCAAAGACTGATTCATGGTACTACTGAATGGTAGAAAATTAACAGAGATAACAGACTTTATGAAATCTGTTGTTGCAGTACTGCTTACAAGAGGTTTGCTAAAGGAATGACTGTAGAAACTAGATCTAGTAGTCATCATTCAGGGTGTTGTTAGAACCAATTCTTATTTAAATAAAGTTGTGGCTTAGCTTTAAAGGAAAGACTTTATCAAATTCCATTTAATTTGGAGCCTTTTGGTAATCAGCTTTATTTGATTCTCTGTTATCTGTTTGAAGTTTGTTACTGGAAAATGGCCTGTGGTAATTATTTCAAAATACACTATCTCTTCAAAAGTTCAAATGGGACACCTGTAGCCTGGCCAGCAATGATAAACAAGTAGCAGGATCTATCTTCCTTGAAAGATATCCTGAGTATGATAGGAAATAATGCTCTTGAAAGTCAGTTTAGGCATGTTATAATAATAGCCTGTCTGATGAGAATGTATTCTGACAAACTGACATGTTTTGATAGGTGCTGAGGTAATTTTACAGATTTTTTTAATTAAGTAAAAAGTGCAGGTTGAGTACTCTACAGAAGGTTAATCCTAATATCAAAGTTTAAATGTTAGTTTAAGCATTACTAAACATGACCAATCTTCTCTTTTATGCATTTTTGAAGTGTGATGCAAATTTGATTCTGAGGTCAGGCAGCTGTATTATGGAAACGTAAAGCAACTTGTTGCCTGGCAGCCTTCACAAAACAAACCCAAATATTTATTTCTGTTGAAACTTTTAAAGAAATGAACCAATAATCAACTTTTACTTCTTTTTCTGCTTCATGTTTAAATTATTCCATTATTAGTAGTCTTTTACACAATCTTTCATTTTAATACATTCAGAGAAATAGTTGATAAAGAATATAAAATAGCTCACCTTATCAATATAGTATACTTTTCCGTGCTGCCAGTTTTGATATTCAGCATCCTTTATGAAACTGAATCATTATAGTAATACTGTTTTTTATTAAACCAAGCAAATGAGAGAAAGTTAAAATTCAGAGATGTTTAAAAATACTTACCGTACTCTTCTATTGATTTGCTTATTTCTAGCCCTTCTATTTTTGTACCATTCTGAAAACATGAAGCATAGAAAAATACGGCAACTAATTTTGTAGCATTAGGGCTCTGGGACACAGAAAAACTATTGGTAATGGATGTTGTGAAAAATTGTGTACATTCTTAGGAAAAATGAATTCCTGTGGCAAGAAATGAAATTTGCATTTTATTTGCAAAACCCTGTTCTTTTAACTTTTATTATAATCCCATATACTGGTAGTGCTTTGACATCTGTTTTTTTTCTAAATGTTATGGGTTTGGTTATTTAATCAGCATCTTGAGAGAGAGAGAAAGAAAGAAAGAAAAACAGTGTTTACTGAAATCATCGTTTCTTATGGGTCTTTTCCTCGTTTCCTTGGGTATATTGTAAAAATGATGCATTATTACTTGCTACTTGGAATAAGAATTAAACCATTAAAGAATGTAGTCTAATTTATAGGTTTCTGTATCTTTTAAATATTTTTGAAGAGAATCACTAATATAAATCACCAGAGGTGGCAATATAGATGGGCAAGCATTGGAAATACGAGTATTACAGCTGTTAATACAAAACATAGATTATTCAACAGCCTTTCTACAGTATCAGTAGAATAGGAATATTTGTTGAAAAAACATATACTTGCTCAAATGTGCGGTAATTTACTCCTGTTAGTCAGTGGACCTTCCCCTTATTTTTCACCCTTTTATCTTACCTATTCAAAACAGCTACCTAAGTGCTTTTTTAAAAGTTAACTGTGATTGCATTTACATTTTCTGCAAAGGTAGTTATGATGCCAGATGAGGAGGGATGACTCCCTACAAAAGATCTTAATGCTAGGGAAGATAGAAGGCAAAAGGAGAAGGGGACGACCAGTGAGGCAACAGGGATGAACTTAGGCAAACTCCGGGAAACAGTAGAGGACAGGAATGCCTGGCGTGCTGTGGTCTATGAGGTTGCAAAGAGTTGGACTCGACTGTGAGACTGAACAACAACAATTATGATGTGTTTATTGTATAAGCTAAACTGCATTCCTATATTTAAGTCTCCTGTAAGTTCTTGTATAAGTCCTTGTGTTGTATAAACTAAACTTTGTTCCTGTTAAATCTTGAAAGCTAAGCATTCCATGCTACTTAATTGTCTTTGCTGCCCTCTAGTGCTTCTTTGTATACAGACAGATTAGTTAAGATAACTATTCTGTTGTAAAACAGAATCTTTACAAATTATTAAAAGGAGGAGGTAGGTGACGAGATATAGTTTTTTTTAAAAAAAAGTTAATATCATAGAAGATTGAAGCATTAAATAGAAGACAGATACAATTAGTCTACATATTAGAAAAATTATACAGGTAAAACTCAAAAAATTAGAATATTTTGCAGAAGTCCATTTATTTCAGTAACGCAACTTAAAAGGTCAAAATAATAATATGAGATAGACTCATTACATGCAAAGCAAGAATCTTGCACATTTTCACAACATTCTAATTACCTGAGATTGGGAGTTCGGGGTTCTCGTGAGCTGTAAACCATAATCATCAGAATTATGACGAATCATGGCAAACTATAGGCACTTAATATTTTCGTATACCATGTGTATTAATGGATATCGTCAGAGCTTCCAGAGTTTTCTCTTTTACTTCCTTCAAGAGGGCAAGAATATTTTATGATGTGTTGGAGAGTACTCTTTAGTGGATTTGTGGTTTTTCATTTGCCATTGAAGTCTGTAAATCTGGTTTTTAAGTACATGACATTAGAATAGGCTGTAGAAATATATTTAATTGATCTCATTTGGCTCTCAAAGCAGATTAAAAATCAGAGAACTGTTTTTTGCTTGAATCACCTAGAATCAAGCACCTAATTGGAAACTTTTATACAATCAACAAGCAGTTTCTTCTGCGTTCTCATTATTATTTTTGTAGGTTGTAGATTGTGCCCTTGTAGAAGGGACTTGAGGCATAGAACAGCATGTTAGTCCTTAAATAGCTAGGATATTGTCCACATCCTCTAAATCTAACTTCAGAAAGAGAGTAGGATTTCCTAATAATGTTTTCAAATATTTCTATTCCATATGGATTTTATGATTCATGAACTGGATTATCATCAGTTCTCTGTTTTACATTCCTGGCACATTACTGCCACTGATTGGAAAGGCTTTTGTATCCTTTGCTGGAATTTACTCTGTTCCACAATCCCGAAGCATCTGCTTAGCAGATACATTTCTATAAAGCACCAACAGGTTTTCTTCTTGCCCACTTTATCATAGCCAAGAAACCCTTTTAAGTACATACAAATGAGAGGAGTTGGCCTTGCCAACTGAACACTGGAATGATTTTTAGGGCTCTGAAATCCACTCCGCTGAGATTTGTATGGCTGTCCCTGGGGTAGGTCTCATAGCATGGTGGGTGAGCTCATGCTATGCATGAAGAAGATGCCGGGTTCCATCTGTATAATATCTCTATTACAAATATATTTGGTAGTAGGTCTGGGCAAGATCCGAGCCTGAGACCAGCAGTCAAAGGAAAAATACTGGGTGAGGTGGTATAAGCCACATCATATATGCTGGAAAATCTTTCATTGCATGATCTTCTATTCTTTATCTTTTCACTAACCCAGGGGTCTAACAACCTGTGGCTCTAGAGCCGCATGTCGCTCTTTTATCCCTCTGCTATGGCTCCTTGTCGCTCAAAATATGCATAACAACGAAATGGCAGTGCCATATTGGAGTTGGAAGCACTTGGCACCAACCCAGAAGAGCTGAGTGTGTGGGTGTACAGGGGACTGTGGGAAGAGTGCCACATGGCCTGGGCCAGCTTGTGGGGAGCAGGCTGGCCATAGCAGGAGGAGCCAGAAAAGCCGTGTAGACACAGAAGCCTTAAAGGGACTTGCAGCACAAAAGCATGCTACAGAGGTACCTCTAGTTACGACCACAGTTGGCACATAGAGAATGGTCTTAACTCGAGTTGGTCTTAAGTCGAAGCAATGTCTCGTATAGGAATGTATTGAAAAAATATTGATACAAGTGGATTTTAGATTTCAATGTATTCCTATGAGAAATACGGTGGTACCTCTACTTACGAACTTAATTTGTACATGGATGGTGGTCTTAAGTTGAGTTGGAACCCACAGAAACTAATGCAAAAGCTGTTAATGCACTTGCTTTTGGCAGGGGAGGATATAATTTTAAAACCTAAAATACTAGACTCTCTAAAACTAACCATGGAGGTGAAGGAGCAGCAGAGAAGCAGCCTCTTCAGTGACCAACAGTTAGCTGAAGGGAAAAAAGTAAAAACTGTTAAAATTTTGTGCCCTTTTTGGTTGTATGTTGAAATTGTGGTTGTAAGTCAAGGGAATTTTTTGCAACCACTGCTGGTTGTAACTCGAAATGGTTGTAAGTCGAGGTACCACTGTATTTGGTCGCCAGCAGAAGAGACGAGACCATCAGATGTTTTGTGGCTCCCAGTGTTTTCTTTCTTTGGGAAAGGGGTCCAAATTCTCTTTGAGTGTTTAAGGTTGCCGGCCCCTTTACTAGCCTATGCTAAAATGATAGGTTTTGATGTTATTAGGAGAGAGATCTCGCAATATCCCAGAGAGATGAAGAATTATTGAGGGAATTTGTGTCCATTCAGATGTTGTTGAACTGTGGTTTTCTCTATTAGCTTTTCTGCTTGGAGCTGGTGGGAATGACAGTCAAAAAAGATGTGGAGGGTAATATATCCTCTATACCAGGGTGTCCAAAGGTAGATCTACAGATGTTTTTGGCTTTGCTATTTTAGCATTAGCAATGCTAGTCTTTAGCACTAATTGTGCTGGCAAGGGCTCCTGGGAGTTATAGACCAAAAACATCTGGAGATCTACCTTTGGACACCCCTGCTCTTTATCAATCTACATTGATAGGACAATGAAGTGCCTTGGAGAGGCACACGTGATTTAAAAGTTTTTTTAAAAATCCTTTAGGTAGGCAAAATTACTACTACATTTGGGAATGTGTTGATTGCATAAACATTCACCAAAATTTTTCTTTTGATTCCAGTTTCACGTCAGCTGTTTATATATAATTTTAACTGTTTTTCCCTATTAAAAGTGGTCATGCGTAGGTCTGTGCTTTTGAAGTACAATTCTAGGATCTAGCAGCCCCAAAAGCACAAATCTATACACTCCTGTAAAAAATAAAGATAAAATACAACAACCAATAAGTACAATATGTTGAAAGCGATGCAATAATAGCCAGTATAGTACATACTTGATTGACTGGAAGAAGAAGGAGTGGGCAGGGGAGAGCAACTATTGAAAGAGAGGAATAAAACCATAGGCGCTTAAACTCTTCCATAAATTCAGTTGGTTCAAATAGATCTACTGTAGTTTTAATTTACTCCACTAAAGTTAAGTCACAGAGTTCTCAATTGAATGTATGGGGGTTGATGCACCAAATCCCCACAGATTAACTCAGCCTTCACTAATGTGACTTGCTATGCCAGTTTACAGAATTTCAGCTTTTATGTTATAACTAGGAGGTTAGCCTGCCAGAAGGCAGGCCTTGTCGACTGTGTTCCTTACCTTGCAGCTTGGCTTGTTTGTTTTTCCTCCCTCTCCCTCTCTCACACAGACACCCTCATGGCCTGCCTCTCTCTC
>JAIOUR011702516.1:0-11276 GCA_020711275.1 Calotes versicolor
CACCATGCTGTCTAGTGGAATTTTTGTTTTGAAAAAGTTAGCAGTTGGGAAACTGAACTCTGCTAATTCTAATTAGGACTCAAATGATTAAAGAATTTCATGTTGATCAGTCATCACCCTGTGATGTCAGTTGCATTTAAATAAAGGCAGAGCAAGGCACTTCTTAACTTGTTGAAGAAAGTACAAGCTATCTTAGAGTGTCTTAAAGGGAAATGTCTGTTTATCACAAGAAGTAAAGTTATTTTTAATACTTTGAGTTGCTTAGTCCACATTTCAGCACCAGAACCAAAGCGGATTCTAAAATTCAGAAGCATGTAATTGCATTATGAGTGTAGGCCAGGTGCCAATCTTTCATCTATGACTTGACAGCCAAATACCCTTTGGTTTAATTACAGCTTCTTCAAGGGGGTAATACAGACTGATGGCAAAAGCAATCTCTCCCTCTCTTGGTGGCCCTGGGTAGAAGGAGGGAAGAGGAAAGAAACAAGGGAAGAGCATGTCAAAGAGAGTGAGAGAGGAAGGAGGGGTGCTCAAGACGAAGGATGTGAGAAAGTGTGTACGAAGGGGTGTCAGAGAAAGAAAAAGTGAATATGCAAGAGATTTTGGATACCAGAAAGAGACAGAAAAGTGGATTCCTGCCTACGTGTGGTTCTAGGCCAAGTTGTTACTAGTCTGGGTCTGTCTCACTCCAGATTAGTCATCAAGGAATGCCACCCTCTGTAGAAATATAGTTCACCACCGCTACTAAAGTTCATCTTACAGTTGTTAGCTTGCTGTCCTAAACTGTAATGGAACTTTTAATTAATTTTATTTAAAAAAACTGAATGATTATTCCAACAGTTTTGGTTATTAAAAAGGTTTGGTACCATGTTATTTCTCTCTTGAGTCAGACCATTCTTAAAAATAGTGCCAAGGCTGGGAAATACCTTACTTTAGAAAGGTCCGTGGGTGATGATTCTCTTTTAGTCTTCAGGCACAGAGCTCGAAAAGATTATTTTTAGGGGGCGCTACAAATCACAGAATCCCTAGCTAGTATAGCCATGGAATTCTGGGAGTTCTAGACTCAAAAACAAGATCAGCTTCAGACAAATAGTCTATATTAGCAAATATTAGAACAATCGTTATTTTACTGTATCCTTTTATTACTTGGTTGTAATTTGCCCAGGACAGGAGGGTAGTCTTGTAGCAGAGACGGGAGAAATAATTTCTAAATAAATATTAGCAAATCTTTTTAAAAGAATGTTTGATGCGACAGTGGAAATCTTTGGCCTGCCAAATATTTTGGACTTCAGTTCCCAGTAGCCTCAGTCAGCTGGCCAAGGTTAAGAGATTATGAGAATTATAGCCCAAAATATCTGGAAGGCCAAAGGTTCCATAATCCTGCTTTAAGACAGTATAGGTGTATGGACTTCTGCAGTACTGAACTGTATAGGGGACTGTTCTTACCAAGATTCATTCTAGATAAAAAATTACGAAGAATCATTCTAGGTATGATCTGTGGATGTCACACAGATGTAATGGCTATGTGAAGTAGGCAAAGTGTGTTAACCATGATATGTTCAGAGTAGATGAAAGCAGAAGGCCTTCCTTCATATCTGTGTGGCACCGCATTGTTGTTTTTGGTTGAAAGTTGTTTATGATTCCTCCGAGTCCTCCTTAGGCGAGGGGAGAGGAATTAGCCAGAAAGGAGATTATCCTGGGACAGACAAAGTCAAAGGGGACAAAAGACCTTTTCACAGACTGGAGATGCCTGAAGTGTATTAACCCTCCAGTTACTTTGGCCCACAGGTGACACATTATTCCAAATGGCCGAGGTTCACCGGCAGATCCAAGTACAACTAGAAGAGACGGTGAGCATCACGAAGTGTTTGAGGGGGTGATTGGCGAAGCATATTTGGTTAGCTTTGGGTGCATTTTGATTTGCTGTGTTTTCCAGTGAGAACATGTATTTTAAATTAGAATGATCTTCCTGTCCCCTTTTGCAAACTGTTCCGCTCCTTTCTGGCACTGGTAGGGCTGCAGTCTATTTTGTGCAATTGGGAATGCGCCTGGTGATCTCATTATAGATTCTGTATGGTTACTTAATTCTCTTTGAGATTGAATGGGATAGCATTTTTAGTTCGTCTCCTCCCCCACCTTGCGACACATGCAGTGGGTTTGTGACAGTAGAAAGTAGACCAGAGACACCCATTCCTCTATTTTCCATTTCTCAGTTAAAAAAACTCCTAAATGAAGCAGGATTATTTCAGATAATATTCATACTGGTTTGCTGTATTGCTGTAGCACTATTCTACTGGGTTGCTGTATAACTGTAGCACTATGCCACTGGGTTACTGTATCGCTGTAGCACTATGCCAATTAAACCCAACAAAAAGGGAAGCCACTGTGGCCCATGGAATGACAGCCATGACAAAAAGCGAGGAAAGGGGCAGGGGGTGTCAATAATTGTCAGGAAGAGGAACTGGAGGGATCTGAAGTATGTCACAGAAGAAGAAATAACTCCAGTGTGAGTGGAAGGATCACTCAAGTGTGAGATAAGAACCTTGTAAACACAATCCAGATCTCTCCAGATTCTCCCATTTAGTTGTACCTTCATTCATTGAGCTTGTTGTGAGGCTAGTTCGATTATATGAAAGGGCTACTTAGAACTATATATTTTTCCTTATCTCCTCTTTGTGGTCCCAGATGAGGAGCCCACATAGCGTAATGTTTGGCCACATCCCACAGCCATTTTTGGGATTGCCTAGCTGCAGGAGGAAATGGCTGGCACTGGCTTCCACCTCGCTGATGCTCACTCTCTCCCTTCCTGCTTCTTTGTCACCTTTTCCCAGCTGAAGCTTTTCCACTCAGAGCTGCTGTCCCAGCTGGAACACAAACTAGAACTGGATATCAAGTATCTGATGGTGAGAGAAAAATTAATTTGAAACTTCTGACATTGGAAGTGTGTCTGTCTCTTCTTGTGTACTGTACATGTACACTGTGTCCTTTCACTTTCTCCTTCTTCTCCTTCTGCTGCGGTATTGTACTTGAAGATTAAGCAGGTCCCAATCCAAGATAATACCCAGGCCTTGTAATACTGGAGCAATAATGATGTGAAGTGTGCCTGAGTGTGTATAGAGTGACTATCATTTCAAACTCGGGCAATCATCTCTAGCCTGTAGCCATTTTCTTTGAATTTCCAAGGCAAATAACATGGTTTCGAGGAAGGCATTTTTCCTAGAACATATTTTATTTAAAAATCAAACACTGGATCCATCTCTGTTTGCCTCTATTTCCATTCCTTTTAGATGGCCATTTGGGAAGATACAAAATGTACACACTATAGAGAGTAGGAACAACATGAGAGTATAACAGTGCGGGACATAAGACTGGACTGAGGAATTTACCTTAACAGAGGATGGATTGTGATATATATATTTAGCTTTTCCCTTACAACAGTTCCCCAGTGGAAGATGAAATTGAACGGTAATCAGAAGGTGTACGAAAGCTGACGAGACAGAGGCCTACAGGTTCATAAAGAATACTGTCCTTGGTCCTTTGGCTAATTTTTCCTTGCAACAGGCAAGGAAAATGAATTCTAGTACAGAAAGGGATGAGAGCAAAGATGTTTCTAAGACAGAGGTGTCCAAACCTTTTCCAAGGAGGGACAGATTTGGTGAGGTGAAAATGTGTGTGGGCCAACACCACTCATAGCTGTCTCTGAGTGAGGTGAAGCTTCTTTCCAAAGGGGGAAGCACCCAGCACTGGGGAGGTGGGGTGCACACACGCATAAATGCACCCACTCCTCAGAAAGAAAGGAGCCATGTTGCCCACTCCCCAAAGAGAGCTGTTGCAGGGGAAGAGAAGTGAGGGGTCCCCCACCCATGGTGCCATCCCCCCCCCACGTGCCCCCTGCACAGTGGTTCAAAGGGTGTGTGTTCCTCTTCCCCCTGCTCTTTGGGAAGGTCTTCCTGGCCTCCCCTCACCTGCCCTCCTTCTTTTCTGACAGGAAAATAAACTCCATTCCTTAGTGAGATGAGTGACAAGCTGGGTTGGCGGGGAGAAGTGTCTGTGGGCCACTCAAAATTTGAAAAAGGGCCACATTTGGCCCCTGGGCCCGACTTTGGACATGCCTGCTCAAAGAAAATACCGATAGTTAAGCACTTGGAATGGTCCTGGAAAAAAAATTAAAAGTCCTGCCTCAGCTTTGTTCTGATTAGGACCAAGACTTTTCTTCAATTCAGTGAATATTTGAATGGTGGGCCAGCCCTATTCCTCAGGAAACCCAACTGTCTTTTAATTGTGTGCCATATTGATTTGAGATTAGTTCGACCAGGTATATTTTCTAACCCTCCGCCATGCCTCCATATATATGTCCATCTGCTTATACACCCGGAAGGAACCAAAGACTCAGTTGCAGTTCAGGAACTAAGCCTGCGTTTTGACATAGAAAGAGAGGAAAGGATCCTACAGGATCTTGTTCTATCAAAGTTGACATGGGCATTCTGTCTTGTGCCGTCCCTAATCCCTCTCCATTCTTTCAGGCCACTTTGAAAAAATACCAAGCTGAACACCGTGCCAAAGCAGAGTCCATTGAAAAGTGTCAAGCAGAGCTGAAGAAGCTACGCAAGAAATGCCAGAGCAGTAAAAATCCACAGAAATATGGGGATCGGGAGGTGCAGGTAAGTTTGCCCATGAAGGGAGTGAGGAGTGAGGATGTCAGCCATGTGGGGAAGTGCTTATGAAAACAATGGGAACATTGCATGTTCCCTCAGGGAATAGTGTGTCACATCCTGCCAGAAAGCTTAACTTGTGGAATTCCAGGATTCTATGCTATCTCAAGAGGAGATGGAACAACCAGACTTTCCAGACCACAAATCTAGAGAGCTTATCTGTAAGATGTGGAGATAAGATAACAGACAAAGCTCTCTACTATAGTACCATCTACTTGGTTTAAAGTTGGTTCTTGAAGCTAAAGTTGCTCTCCCCCCCCCCCACCTGCATTGCTATCCAGCTTGCCGGGGATTAAATCTACAGCTATATACATGCCATAACCTTAAGCTCTGGGGCTGTTTTCTCCTTATATCATTCCTTATCAGGACAGAAGAAACATTTCACATTGTTTAGTTGTAGTCGACAAGGGTGGGCAACTTGGGGGCCTGGTTCTGTTGGCATGTTCAGTCATGCAGTGGGGAGCACAACCAATTTTACACACACACACATTTATTGTGTGGCACATAGCCCACTGCAAAGTACATGAAATAAAAACAGGACAGTACAATATGTTGTAGTATGGCGAAAAGATCAAACCAAGTTAGATTTCTATCGCAGCTTAAAACCTCTAACATCTAAAAAGAATGAACCCTAAAGGAACTAAGCGAAGGGAGTTGATAAAACGTAACCAATGGCAAAAACACGCATCTATGTGGAAAGCCCCCCCCCCCCCAATATGAAAACTACTAAACATCAGTGTGGATAAGTATCAATATGAAACTTGTCATTCGAAATGTGATGAATTTGTAGTAGGATCCTAAGCTTTTTTGGACAAATCTTCCAGGATATTTTTCCAAGATAGTCTTCAGAGGCCTTTCATGGTGGGTCACAAATAGTGGCCAATGAATCAATTTTTCAAGTAATGCTTGTCTGTTTGCAGGAGGGAGAGCCTGCAGAGGGTGATAAAGATTTTTGCAGTTGTTTTTATGCTGCTGAGTAAACCACTTGAATTTTGTCTCTGTAGGAAGTTTCTAAGTGGTCATACCAATGAGCTGCTCCAACCAGTTAAATACTTAATTTTTGCAGAAGTGTATGCAAAATAGAATTTTTGGGTGGTATGAACACAATTAAATGCGTACAGGCAACATGGGGCAGCCACCTAACCACTGCCCTGGTGTTGATCTACCTCTACCTTTAAGATTCCTTACTCCATTTGACATCATCTTATCATGACTTTCCCCACACCTACCAATGGCAGCCAATGCTAAGAGGGAGAGGTGAGGAAATGGGTGGCATGATGACATCATAACTTGAGTTGAATAATCCTGCATATTATTATGGGCAAACCGAAAGGAAAGGAAGTCACTAGACTTAGCAGCAGCTGCAGACAGCTCTGTAGCACAGGGTGAGGTTACACACACATGAGCCTTATTTACTGAACATAGGATAAAGAGATTGAGCAAAATGTATCTACCACCTGTCTACGTCTGTAGTACGGACTAGTCCCTGAAGCCTTGGGAATGTACAATTAGGAGAACTCTGCAGCAATCAGAAAATTGGCTGGTATATTCTGGAAGCCACTGTAACAGAACAGAGCTAGTAAAATGAATCAGAACTGTAAAACACAACTCAGTGAACTGGGTGCAGTTTAATTGTGAGTAATGAGTCCCACTCATTTCAGTGGGACTACTCTATGTAGAACTAACACCCAATTGGTCTGTGGTTTTCAAATGGAAAAGAGTTGTTAAAACTAAAATACCACAGATTGTATATTTATGTTACCCACTATCAGTTGAAAAACAAGCTTTGCTATGAGACAGTTTAGCTGGGAATCATGGAAGAATAATATCCAGTTAATAATAATACATCTCTTCTAGCTTTCTTGTCAGGTACAGCATCTATTTTACTTGTGTAAATGATAAGTTTACCAACCTGACCACTCTATGCTGAATGCTGAAAAACAAAGGATCTTTATTTTGGCTGCACCAAAAATATAGATATGTGATGTCTGGAAAAATTACATGTTTGGACTAAAGTTCTCAGAATCCCCCCATCTAGAATGCCCACTGTGGAATTCTGAAACTCGCAGTCCTCCTGACAGAAAAGAGCAACATTTCAATTCAGAGTACAAAAAATGTGTTGGAAAATATGTTTGGAGGTAAAGATGTTTCATGTTTTTTGGTGGTATTCGCTAACCCCTGGATCTAGTGAAAGAATCCAAACCAATCTTCTTGCTTCCCACTGCACATGAGAATTTGGTATCTCATGGTATGCAAAATAATCAACTTTTATTTTCTGATGAGACCCGAGGCACTTGTAGAGCTCACCTCACGTCCCATGTTCTCACTCCCGTGCGAGACTAGGGCTGCTGCTTGCTCTGTACGGGTGGCGTCTGGGTGCTGGGATTGGGGTCACTAAGAAGTTTATGTCTTTAAAGGGTTTAACATTCTTTGGCCATTTGGTGCCTGGAGAAGTAATCTCTGCCGAGGGGCTACCTACAATAACTCAGTGGGAAATGCATGCACAGCCCATCCCCCCAAACTATGTACAGACTTTGTTCAACATATACCTGTGAATGCACACTGGAAGAAATGCATGCATGGGGGGGGGGAGGGATTGCACCCATGCCAAGTACCTGTACGCACTATGCGTGGTCCTCATACACAGTATGTGCAAATGTGCACAGTTCATTTTTGCAAACCTGTCTGTACACGCCTGATAGAGCACACAAACCTGCACAGAGAAATGGCAAAGGTGATACACGCAGCTTAAGCATGCAAACTTGTACTGTGGGAGCATGTCATCTTGCATTATCTAAGCATTGCACAAATGAACGGACAACTCCCAGATATAATGAAATAGGAAGGGCAGAAGCATGGGCCCTCAAAACCCCACTTCAGACATAAAGCATATACAGTATGTGTGTTGCATCAAACATCGCTTTCCCTTGTTCTTCTCTCTGGCTTATTATGATCTGGAGCATTTTCTCCCCTATTTACCATCCTCTGCCATCCTCCTCAGAGGTATAGCTGGGCTTTTCAGCGCCCGGGGACAAAGTCAATTTTCATGCCTCCTCGTGACCTGCCCACCCTTATGGCAGCCTCTGGGGTCTCAGCCATGGTACCCTAGGAGCTCTGCACCCTGGGGTATTTGCCCCCCCAGCTACGCTCCTCTCCTCCTACACCCCATCCTGTGAGTCCCAGGGCAAAGGCATTTGGCTGTCTCTCAAGGCCCCTTTTGTCAACCTTGTTGCCGCGGCAACCATTACTTCAGGATCAAGGCCTGCACAGGCTAGAGGCCATTAGGAGGGGGCCAGGAAGGAAGGAAGGGGGTACAAAGGTAACCCTTCATCTCCTGGAGCTTACCCGGCTGTCTACTCGCACCCCATATTCTAGTTTGATGTGGGTCTAAAAGAGAACATGTTCTTTGTCACTTAATACAGATTGTTACTTCAGCACACTTTTCCCATCCTTTTGTCTTCATAAATGGATTCAAGAGGGATAAAAGCACCGAGTATGTTTCTCCTTTCTAGGCTTGCCTTTAGGTGGTGGAGCACTGATTCTAATTCAAATTGATAAGCCTAAATCTGGACTTAGGTGGTGGTTGTTATCCCATTTTAATTAAGCCAAATAATAACAATAATAATCCAGAAACTATCCAGGAACTATAGGGGCTTCTTGGAATACATTTACTAGGAGAGTGAAAAGGGAATTTACCAAAAAACATGAAAAAATTTTGAGGACAGCAGTTTCCTAAATCCATATGAAGGTGATTATGTTTTTATGTTAACACAGATATTTGTGGGAATAATGTTTCTTTGTAAAGCCATACGTTCTGCTAAGTTTCTAGCAGATGTTCAAGCAATAACATAGGGCTAAATTATATTTGGTAAATCTCCAAAACAGAATTAAAACAAAATAAAACAGGATATTTTATATTATCTCAGCATATGAGGACAATTTGAAGCAACTGGGAGAGAGGACAAAAAAAAAGGAGATCCTAGAGAATCAATATGGGAGCCAAACCCGTCACGACACCATTCATGCAATTAGTATTTGTGTTTTTGAAGAAAAGCAAACGGCAAACACGAGACTCGTGAGGGCAATCTGGATAGGAGCACTGACAAGTTGAGAATAAGGGGGGAAATAAACCATATTTACCCATCTCCCTTCCCCAAGTCCAAAATGTGGAAAGGGACATAATATTTAAAAATCTGAATGTTTTCAGCTCTGTGATGTGTTCTTACAGAAAAAGGATTCTATGTGCAAATTTGAAAAATGTGTGAAGGCTGTGCCTCATAAAATTTCTGTGAACATGCTTTAGTTCAGTGGTCCCCAAACTTTATTTCCTCCGTGTCCTGGTGGTCCATTTTTCCAGGGTGCACATTGACCAGGAGACCTTTTTAAAAGTGTCTTCAGCCTGGGGGAGCATTTTTATGGTGCAATTGGCCCTGGGGTAGTGTTTTATATGGTGCACATGGCCCAGGGGAGCATTTTTTTAAAGCATGCACAGCCTGGGGAACTTTTTAAAATGGCGTGCCTATAGGAAACTGTGGGCTCTGAGGCCCGGTTCCTGCCAGTCCGCGGCCCAGTGTTTGGGGACCTCTGCTTTAGTCAGTTGGTCCATGTGGACAAAAACATATACTTTTGAAAAATGTACTAAAACATATATTCATAACTATGTGGAACAATTATACAGAGAGAGAGAGAGACAACCAGGACAAAATGAACTTTCAAGCAGAAATTAAAGGATTCTGATGTTGAAAAAAAAATATTTGAAATGTTTTTATTTGGAATACAACCTCCAGGCGCCTACTGGCAGTAAGTCCAGTGGGCTTACCGGCTACTGTATATATATCCTGACAAAGTGAGCTGAAAGGAAAGTGTGGATTCTGAGTGCTAAATCCCCCAAATTAATTCCTTCAGTCCCAGCATTTGCATTTTATAAATCAGCAAATTCCCACTAGGGAACCTTTAACTGCTTCATGTGCTATGGCCCCAGTCTGAACCGTGTTACTTGGCGTTTCCTTTTTTTAAAAGTACGTATGTATAGCTACAGATTACAGTGGTACCTTGACTTACAACCATTTCGAGTTACAACCAACAGTGGTTGCAAAAATTTTCCTCGACTTACAACCACAATTTTGACATACAACAAAAAAGAGAGAAATTTTTATCTGTTTTCACTTTTTTCCTTCAGCTAACTGTTGGTCAGTGAAGAGGCTGCTTCTCTGTAGTTCCTTTGCCCCCATGGTTAGCTTTGGAGAGAGAGTGTCTAGTAATTTAGGTTTTAAAAATATATCCTCCCCTGCCAAAAGCAGATGGATTAACTGCTTTTGCATTAGTTCCTGTTGGTTCCAACTTGATTTAAGACCATCATCCATGTAAAAATTAAGATCATAAGTAGAGGTACCATTCTATTTCTCATAGGAATGCATTGAAATCTAAAAACCACTTGTGTACCAATTAATAGCGTTTCAATGCATTCCTATGGAAAATGTTGTTTCAACTTAAGACCAACTCGAGTTAAGACCATTCTCTATGCACCAATTGTGATCGTAACTAGAGGTACCACTGTATATGAACAGTGTCAGGTCTACTCAGGCTTTTAATGTTGCTAGGTTTTTTGCTTAGGTTTTAATACTATTATCAAAGATTTGAGAGATTCAATGACAGCAATGTATTTATTATCCAAAACGTGATTATATTTAATTTGTTTAGAATTTCCAAGGAGTGTATAATCTCTTCTACTATGGTCACAAGGAAACAGATAACCCTGAATTCTTGAAAATATACACAACGTAAAATAAAAATATTTTGGCTTGGTGTCTGAAAAATGGAACTACTCCAATATGTATTTCTCCACTGTGAAACAAATAAGACTTGGATGCAGTTTCACTCTTCTGTTTACAGCTATAAGGTCTAGAAAGTTTCTTTGAAAATTTTGACATAGCAGTTTGTTGTTGTTATGTTCCCTCTAATTGGAACTGACTTCTTTCTAACATACAGTATTTTTAAAAAAGAAAAGGCTGACGCTTCTGGTTTTATGTCGCTTTCTTTTATAATTCCAATTGAAATTACTTTATTGACACTGTATGTGTGAGTCTGTATATGTTTTAAATTACCGTATGTATTTTTATCATTAGGGTTGTTTTACTGGCTTGATGATTTTTGTTTTTACTCAAGGAGTTGTTGTAAATATGTATGAAATGGGAGGAAGTGTGCTTTTAAGACTGAATTCTATACACAGTTCTAGGCCTGACTGCAAAGAGGTTGGGATCTCAAATTAGGACGACATGTTCTCATCCTTTTTCATGAAAGTCTTGGATGTCTTTGCTTGCTTGTCCTAGTACGTGGAGGTCATGAGTACCAAACAAAGCGAGCTGGATAGGTTTGTGGCTGAAGGTTACAAGGCAGCCCTGACTGAGGAGAGGCGCCGATATTCCTTTCTGGTGGATCGTCAGTGTGCCGTCTCCAAACATTTTAGCAACTATCACTCTAAGGTGAGCTGTTTCCATGTCTTATAACACAGACAATTAGGAGAACCAGCACCATTCCATATATCTCC
Source organism: Calotes versicolor (assembly GCA_020711275.1). Taxonomy (NCBI): domain Eukaryota; kingdom Metazoa; phylum Chordata; class Lepidosauria; order Squamata; family Agamidae; genus Calotes; species Calotes versicolor. The sequence continues at coordinate 11,260 of JAIOUR011702516.1, forward strand.
CTCTCCCTGGGCAATTA
>JAIOUR011703626.1:0-11305 GCA_020711275.1 Calotes versicolor
CAGTACCCCACTCCTGAGAAAGCCCAATTTGTAGTTGATGTTTTCCAAGCTTCTTGGAGTGTCTACTGTACATCTACAACCATGATGTCTTTGAGGGTCAGGTCAGGTGAGTTGTCAAACTTGACAGAAGATATTCAGATAAATAACAAGGGCCCGACCCATTTAGGGCTTTGTATTTTAGAACCAGAACCTTGACCCGGCTATAAATGTAGACAGGTTCAGTGCAAATTTGCCAGAGTTGGTGTGATATGATCAAACCCTTAAGCTGACAATAACTGGCTGCTCAAACTTTGGAACTCCCTCCCACAAGGGGCCAGACATGCCCCAACTCTGATGTCCTTCCGCAAGCAGGCAAAGACCTGCCTCTTCAAGCAAGCTTTCCCTGAGTAATGGACCCAATATGAGGATTTCTATTCGGCTAGTTCAACACTGCTCTGCTGTTATAAAACTACTGTAACCCACTCTTTTACTGTCTTTCTGAACATGCTACCACTTATCTATTGTCATTATCGATTTTTTAATAAATTGTGTCTAATGAACTGTGATGTACCGACTGCCATCAATTTTGTATACTGTCCTCTAATATTGTAAGCTGCCTTGGTTCCTCTCTGAAGCAGGTTAAAATATGCTAAATAAATAAATATTCTGTACCTCCTGAAGCTTCCACACCAGCTTCAAAGGAAGCCTAACATAGAACGTATTACGCTAGTCAGTTTTTGAAACTACCAGTGTCTGGGAGCGCTTGAGTAGTGTCAGACATCCTGTGTAACGTATGAATTGTGGATACATATCCACAGAATTTGTGGTGGAGATCAAAAGATCCTTACACTTGCATTATCTGCTCCACCTGGACTACAGTACAAAGGTATGTCACTTTGATTTTATTAAACCTGGAGGGGGAGTCCAGTCTGTTAGTTAGTTTGTGTTATCAGTGGAGATAGTTGATATCATAGAAAGATTTGCTGACTTTCTAGATTTAGTTGTTACGAAGAGAATTGGCCTGTTCTGGGTGGTTCTGCTCCTTGTTGAATTTTTCCTCCTTCTGCCTTTTTTGTTCTGTAACTATGCATACTACTATGAAGATGTTTTACCTCTTTCTCTGTCAATAAGTAGTAGTAGTAGTAGTAGTAGTAATAGTAGTAGTAGTAGTAGTAGTAGTATAGCCCCCAAATTTAAACCAACAGAAGCACTCACTTTGCCAAAATGATACAGAACAAATCAATTAAACAAGCAACTTAAAATAAATGACCCTCTTATGACTTAGTGAAATATGCCAGTTTCCAAGCAAAAAACCCTGCACTTACTGGACAAAAATCATCAGTGTCTCCCTATGTATCATATAGTCAGAATTTGTTAAAATTGATTTCAAACTTGCTAAACCCACTTTAATAATGGTGGAGGGATATTTGACTTGTAGTTGCAAGCAATGTTTGGGGGGGCAGATTTGAGGGGTGTCAAATACCGGATCATTTGACGCTATCCATTCGGCAGCCGAGCAGGGACCAGCATCATCCCACCTCATCTGCTGCTGATGGGATAGCATCAAATGACACTGCCGGACTTTACTTTCTAATTGGATCTTTGCTCCATGCATGCCGAAAACATGTACAAGAATGGCTGCTTTTCCTTCTGAAGAAGAGGGGTCAGTTCTGACCCATTCCCTTCTGTTTCATCTCTCCCCCCACCCCGCCCGGCAAAATGACATATCCCCCACCTCTATTCAAAAACCTTATGTTTGGGTTTTTGTTTCAAAATCTGATTCTGTTTCTCACAGTCGAAATAAAAGAAATATTTTAGTCAGATGTATTATATTTTGTCCACCCAAATGTATTCCCACACAAATGCAAACAAAGAAGGAACCTGGACACATTCCGGTGTAGGACACAATTGTAGGGAGCATTAGCATAACCTCAAAGCAAAGAGCATTTACAGCATTTCAGAAGAAGAAGGCATGTGCCCATCTCTCTCCCACCAAACAAGCTAGACTTGAAAAGCTTAATTTGGGGTTAGACTATGAATATCTACTAAACAAACCAGCAAAAGTCAAACCATATGTACAGTATGTTTTCTTTGAACTGAAAATGGAGAAGGAATCTCATCAAAATAGCATTGGTATCCTATCGTCAGTGTTTTGCCACTGACACATTCTTCAGCTCAAGGCTACACATGCAACACCCTGCCCCTAACATTTACACTGACGTCTTCTCCCCTCAGGCCTAACACAATGCAGGACAGTGTCCGGTTGTTGACATCATGTTGACATGATGCCAACTACTCTGCCTAGTTGCTGATAGTGGTACGCTTACCATGGAGCGTTCTGGAGCACTTGTTTCAGCAGCAGGTTCCAGCAGGTATCTAGAATGATAATTTCTCTTCATTCATTCTCTGTCTCTTGCAACTGTGTTTTTAACAAACGAGATCCAGCACTGAGCAATTGGGCAACATTTTAACATTTCACTCCAAGTGCAAAAGTGTCTTAAGGCCGGGAATGGATCTGAAAATTCTTCGTCCAAAGTGTACGTATGGTATTGCATGAAGATGAAAGATGAATCCTCAAACATGATAATGGAGAGAACAAAGTCGTCCATTGTTATACTTCAAATGTTTTCTTAAATTGCATGAGTTTTAGAAGGGATATTATGACTCATTCTTGAAAATGAATCATTAAGAGAAAGATGTTAAGTTAACAGGCTGTCCTGTAATTGCCTGATGCAAAATGTTCTCATTTGTTGCCTTCTACTAATCTGTCATTCTCTGTTGCATAAATAAACCCAGATCAACAGAATGGACCTGTTTGGAACAAAATGGTGGGTCTTGGGAAAAGACTCGGCCTGCATTATTCCAGTGCATCCAAGGAAAAAGGAAAGCAAATCCTGTCCCTGTGTATACTAAGAAAACCCTATAAATGGCTGCCATAAATGAGGATTAGATTGAAAGCCTACTATTGCTTAAAATGTCAGCTTCAGTAATGAGCATTAAATACTGAAGGCCATACAAAGCAATATAGTTTTGGCTACCTAATGAAAGTACATCAAGGATGGAGGCAACTTGACTTCCTTTGGGAATAAGGGTTCCACAACAGTGGGGTGGCTACTGAGAAAGCCCTGTCTGTTACACTCACTAACCTAGTTTCTTGGAATTATGGGAGATAGGGCCTCCCCAAAAATTGAAGAAATTGGGCATACTCCTATGCAGCAGCGTAGTGTGGGTTGCTGGCACCCGGGGCAAGTATTGTGTCCCTAAAGGTGGGCAAGTGTGACTTTGCATGTGAGCACACACACACCATGCAAAGCATATGCCATGGAGGGGTGCAAGGAAGGTAAGGGAGGAAGCAGGGAGGTAGGCAGGTGCACTCATGAGACACCTGTTGCTATCCAGGGAGGGCGGAAGGTGGCCCCTAAAAACATTGCACCTGGTGTGGCCCACACTTCTGGCACCCCCCCCCCCATGCTACAACACTGGTCATATGAGTGGACGCAGTATTTCAGAAATTCTGCATGCTGTGAGACCATTTAGGGCAGGCATCTCAAATTCCGGCCCTCCAGATGTTCCTGAACTGCAATTCCCAGAAGCCTTCAGCACTACCTGTGCTAGCCTTCAGCACTACTTGTGCTAGCCTTCAGCACTACCTGTGCTGGCAAAAGCTCCTGGGAGTTGCAGTTCAAGAACATCTGCAGGGTCACAAGTTTGAGACCCCTGATTTAGGGTTTCAGGTCAAAACTCCTAGCTTGTATTTAGTTCAGGAACAAGGAGGAAAACAGTGTGACTGACTCAGTGAAAGTTATACAGGTATATTGCTTCTAAATATGGTTTTCAGTGGAAAAATCCTCATCTCCATATAGAAGCATGACATAGAAAAATCAGAGGTCATCCTGCTTTTTCTGTTCCTAAAGTATGTAACAGGATGAGTCATTTGCAGTGCCTAATAAATTATCCTTGAACTCAAGAGTATCAAATTCTATGATGACACACAGAAAAGCACCCACCCACAGATATTAATTTAATGAGCACATACAGTCCCAAACTGAGAAAATGAAACTTTAGAATAGCATCCCAAAGTATTTATATGCATTTGATATAATGATTGTCCTGAAATAAGAACTTATTTCTACCAGCCAGAACTGATAGACTACAACTGATGGTTCATAGTATGTTTAATGTAAGAGTTTGTGCACCCTTTGCACCTTAAAGAACTTGAGGTGTGCTTTTTCAATTTTGAGAATATTTTGGATAAATTCATATTTCCATGAGCATTATATTTCACTGTTTGGATTGTTGGAATCAAAGGCAAAAATAAGTTTTGACTAGAGCTTGCATAATGGGATTTCTAGATGACAGTTCATAAATCAATTGACTGAAAGAAGTCCTTGACAACCAGATAATTTTAAAAGGGCTATGCATAATAACATTTTGGTGGACTGAACTTTTATTATAGCATTAACAAAAATCTAAACCAAAAAGAGGTTATTCTGTATTATATCCTGGAGCTGTCAAGAGCTTCATACATTTCGGTGGTTGTAAAATCTACTGTGTTTTTTGCCCTATAAGACTCACCTTTTCCCTTCTCAAAAGTAGGGGAAAATGTCAGTGCTTCTTATAGGGTAAAGGTAAAAAAAAAACAGTCCTCCTGGTCCCCACAAAAGAATTCATTCTGAAAAGCAGCCATTTTCCTGCTTCTTTTCATCATGTGCTCAGCAATGCTTCAAGAAGGAAGTGATATCTTCTTTCATTTTGGAAGGGGTGGAAAGCAGGGGAGTGAGCAGTGGTTTTCATATGAATCTGTTGGAAACCAATTAATCCAGGAACTGATTAATTGGCTTCCAATGTATTCCTATGGGAAACTGCTGCTGGGCTCCCCAGCTGGGCCTGGGGAGGAGGAAAACAAGGAAAAGATTTTTTTTCCTTTGATTTCCTCCTCCAAAATTAGGGAGCGTCTTATAGGGCAAAAAATACAGGTAATCCAGAAATTCTGAGAAATTCTATTAGGACAAAACTATACTACCGGGTAATCCAGAAATTCTGAGAAATTCTGTTAGGACAAAACTATACTACCGGTATATTTGAAAAGCATCAATCAAAATTGAATTAATTTCCTAAAATATATAAGGACTTATTAAAGGGCTTTTTTCAGTTCTAAGATCAGGGGCGTAACTAAGGGGGGACAAGCACCATGGACAGCAACATCAATTGCATTGAAGTCTATGGGAGAAGTGGTGCTGTCCATGGTGCTTGTCCCCCCCTTAGTTACGCCCCTGTCTAAGATGCATTTTGAGAAACTTTTTAAATTGCTATTATCCAATTTTGAATTATTTTAAAATAAATAATTGTATTTTTTATTTTATAATAACCCTGTGTCTCAATTTATGGTAATAATACAGGTTTAAAGAATAGCTGATAATCAGATTTATGAATTCAGATTAATGGTAAAGATCAGAATAGACAATGGCATGTATTCCACTTAAATCAGTTTTAGGCAGACTTAAAAATGATCTCAAGTTACTAAACAGACGACATCTGACCCATTAGAGACTGAGTATATTAAAAAAAAACTATCCTCCATATTGTTGAAGCAATTTGCTACCTTCCTACATTTATGGTAAGGTTATTTCTGGAGAAATTAACATACCAGACCTGGCTGCTGCTTCCTCTGTGTCAGGTATAGGGGTACCTCAACTTACAACCAGCAGTAGTTGCAAAACATTTCCCTTGAGTTATAACCACAATTTCGGCATACAACCAAAAAGGCACAAAAATTTAACTTTCTCTACTTTGTTTTCTTTAGTTAACTGTTGGTCAGCGAAGAGGCTGCTTCTCTGTAACTCCTTCTCCCCCATGGTTAGCTTTGGAGAGAGACTGCCTGGTATTTTAGGTTAATATATATATATATATAAAACATCCCAGCTTCCCCTGCCAAAAGCAGATGGATTAACTGCTTTTGCATTAGTTCCTGTGGGGAACTATGCCTATACATACAAATGCTACTTGTGCTTCTATGGGGAATGATGCATCTACCTATCATCAGAGAAATTGCTTGTATGGATTCATATCGTTTCAATGCATTCCTATGGAAACTGGTGATTCGACTTACAACCAACTCGAGTTAAGACCATCATCCATGTACCAATTAAGTTCATAAGTAGAGGTACCACTGTACTGATGTTTGCCACTTTAGCGACCGAAAATGGTACTGTAAGCTGTGGCCTGATCCAGCAAGGCTGTTCTTATGTTCTTATGATTGATTTATTAATTTTACTCAATGGAAAAAAATTAAGAGTAAATAACCCTATGATTCACACTCTACCCAGTCGCTTAGGACAAGTGTGTCCAAAGCACGGCTGTCCATATGTTCTTGGACTGTAACACCCAAAAGGCCTTGCCAGCACAACTAGTGGTGAAGGCTTCTGGGAGTTGCAGTTCAGAAACATTGGGAGGGCCGCACTTTGGACACCCCAAGCTGCCTTAGGATCATACCATATTTCAGGTTTAATGAGTTTTCAGAGACTTGAAGCTATGTTAGCTGTCTGTCTGAAGGGCTCTCCGAAATCTCCATTTTCAGATGTAATATACATGATTGAACAGTGTATCTGAGTGAACGGGGGGGGGGTGTAGGAGAGCTGCTATGTGCATTCCTACCTGACTTGCATGTAGCTTACTTAAAGGTGTCTAATTAGTTTCCATGGGGAGTAGGACTTGATAGGCACGTTTGATATTCGTTTCCATGGGGAGTAGGACTCTGTAGGCATGTTTGATATGAGCCACAGGGCTCTTCTTATGTTCTTGTTTTGAACAGATAGTGGATTGGCACTTCACTCCCACCAAAAGATAAAAAGCAGGCTACAAACATCCCCTTTTCTTCACCTGTTATTAATTGTTATAAGCACAGAAAATGTGGGCTGTCACGAAGTATGTTGGTGTTTTCAAAAGAGAGGGAGAAAGAGAGTTTTCCATTTTGGGGGGAGACAAACTACATCACATCTATTGATATTCCTAATTTCTCTTGCTATAATTCTTTTTTAAAGACTTCACTCTGTAGCATGAATCATGTAATATGTATACTTTATTTCAAAAGCAGTGAGTCAATTTTAACTTGAAACGATCCATGATACACAGACAGAAACAAAAAATCCACCACTTAAGAACGTTGGGTGCCACCTACGCAGGATGTTCTGGTCTTTTGAAAAATGTGTAGAATGAAAATATGCGTGCAAGCTGCTGTCTCTTTTCATCTCAGAGGATTTTAACACAATAAATATCACAAGTACTGTACCAGGACTATTCTGGGTCTGATCTAGAACTAAAACATGACTCTTTAAGATCGATAAATGCCTTCTGCTCAGTCATCCCCTAATCAAATGTTTTGCTATGAAGCTTGCTGGCATCTTTGCTCATGTGAATCGTAGAGATACTGTACCAACAATCCCTTCTTTGAGGAGAGGAAAATATTCTTGACAGAGATACTACATTTACTCATTGCACTTTTCAAATATCTGAAAGGCTGTCAAACAGAGGAGGACCCGGATCTGTTCTCAATCAACCTTGAGTTCAGGTCAGGCAACAATGGGCTCAAGTTGCGAAAACACAACTTTCTGCTGAATACAGTATCGGAAAAAACTTCCTATTAGATCAGTGTAATAATGGAACCGATTACCTCAGGAGATAGCAAGTGCTTCAACACTGGAGAAATTTAGACAACCACCTGGCATATATCCTTCGATTTCCACTCTTGCATCCGGCAGGGTGTTTGTTTAAACCAGGCATGTCCAAAGTCTGGCCCGGGGGCCAAATGCAGCCCGTTTTCAATTTTTGAGTGACTCTCAGCCTCTCTCTCCACTGGTTCAGTCTGTCACTCATCCCAATGAGAAATGGAGTTTACTTTCTCCTCAGACAAAAAAGTGGGGCAGGTGATGGGAAGCCAGGAAGACCCACCCATGGAACAGGAGGAGGCTTCCCACAACTCACCTTTGAAACACTATAAAGGGGTTCCCCTCACTTCTCCTCCTCCTCAACAGCTCTCTTTGAGGAGGGGATGTTTTGATTCCCTTTTTTTTAAACTGAGGAGGTATGCTTGTATGCATGCGTGGACACCCCCCCAGTGCAGTTTTTACTGAGGAGGGGTGCTTGTATGCGTGGACACCCCACCCCCCCACACACACACACTGGTGCAGTTCTTTTCTCTCTTTGGAAAAAAGCTTCACCTCACCCAGAGAAGGCTGTGAGCCCCCACATCCTCACCAAATCTAGCCCTCCTTGCAAAAGATTTGGGCACCCCTTGTTTAAACAATAACAGGGGATTAGACTTGTTGGCTTTATAGGGCCCTTCCAAATTCATTATTCTAATGTCAAACTCTTCAATCCAGAGATGACACAATGCACCTTTTGCTAGGCAGTGTCATTTTAGCATAGGCAACTGGCAAAGACTTGAACAGAAACAATTGTAGGAGGGGGCTAAACCACAGTGACAGAGAATATGGTTTGAATATAGAACATCACATGTTCAGCATAGGATCCCCAATTAGAAAGTTCACATATCAGGTGTTGATAAAATATTTTCCCAAGATCCCAGAAAAGGGATACTGGACTAGATGTACAAACCGTCCAAAGTGGCATGAATCTGGCCCCTACATACTGTAAATAACAAAGGGCTGAAACAGACATTAAAGATAGTTTGACATAAGAGTTGAACTCATGTTACTGTCCAAGAGATGCAACTGAGCCAATCTTTCATGTCTCAGAGAAATGGCTTAGAAAGGAAGGACATACTCATGTCCTGAAGATCAACCATGAAGTAAAGCAAGCTAAGTTGCAAAATACAGGAGGTGAGTAAAGAAGAGCTCCTACTATGACAACTAGAGATGGGCACTATTTCAGGGAGACAAAACAGAGATGGGTGACTAAACAAAAGGGAATGGATCAGAACCGACCCCTCCCCTTCCAAAAGAAAATTAGACATCCTTGTACTGTTTTCAGCAGGGTGGGGGCAAAAATCCAACTAGGAAGTAAAGTCCTGCAGCATCATTTGATGCTATCCAACCAGCAGCTGAGCAGGGACTGGGATAATCCCATCTCAGCTGCTGGTTGGATGGTATCAAATGACGCAGGACTTCCTAGTAAAGCTTTGCCCCCCGTGTAACCTGAAATCAAGTATGAGAATGGCTAGTTTTCTTTCAGAAGGGGAGGGGTCAGTTCTAACCCATTCCCTTCCATTTCATCACACCCATTTTGTCCCCCCAAAAATGAAATAGCGCCCATCTCTAGTGACAACTGCTCACAATCCACACTTCACTGTTCTTGAGATGATTGGTGACATAGAGCATATACAGTAAGCCCCCAGAATTCGTTGGGGTTAGGTTCCGGGACCTACCACAAACTGAAAAACCACAAAGTGCGGATGTGGATTTAAAAATGGCCATAACGCATGTGCAATGTCTCCCACATTGTGTGGGACCCCAGCGGCAGCAGCAGGCAAGAGAAGAGCCTGCCAATGGCCGCACCTAGCCTCCCAGGAGACTTGCCACCCAGCCTAGGGCTACTGCCGTCGATGTTCCCACCAGCCAATGGGCCCCACAGACTGGAAAAAAACAAGGAATTTACTAAAAATATTGACTGGGGGGAACCGCAAAAGACTGAAACCGCAGTTAGTGAACCGTGAATTTGCGGGGGCTTACTGTAATTGGGCCTAGAGAATTTGGCCTTGGTGTGGTGCTAAATCCCGCCTGCACCACTGGATAAATCTTATGTCAGACAGTATCAATGGGCATGTAGACGCCATGGAATACGTCTATCATAATAAATATCACAAGATATCCCAATCAAAGGGTCCATTGCTAATCCCTGGAGCCTTGCTGCTGCTCACAGTTCTTCGTTCATCTGGTTAACAAGAGGAGGATGAGTCAGTACTTGTTTTGACTCCCCCTCCCCACATATTAAACCTAATGAGAAGCAACTGGGAAGAAATGACACCGGGAAGTAAGGAAGGAGCTAATGGAAAGCATCCCACTAACAACCTCTCCCCCACTCCTGCCTTCCCATGGACCAAGCCTTGTAATAGGAGCAAGCAGGTAGAGACTATTGCCTTCCAGAAAAGAAGAGACTGGGCATTTTAATACAAACAGGTTTTCTTCCATAAAGGTCTCGATTTTGCATTGAAATATAGCTATTTCCATCTGGGGATCATCTGTGTGAACCATATATATACTGCACTGCAGACATTTCTTCAACCATATGGTCCTTGCATCTACTAAAGAAAAACATCTTGAAAGGATTCTCATGGCTAAACAAGTGTGATTTATTGCTTTGATTTAAATTACTTGCAACAGAAAAACACTCATGAAAGAATGCAGGCTAGAAAACCAACAGCTTATAATTTGCATTATTCTTTTTTTTTTTAGGCAAAACTTTCTGTAGCAAATGGGAAGAGGATTAGACATGCAGCTGCACTTTTCCAAAGCAATTTTTTTCCAAAGCAAATTCATCCAATTTTTTTAACAAAGACTTCTGAATCATGGTCTCGTTCCCATGATTTAATGATTTGTAATTATCCTCAGCTGTTTGCACTTCCTTCCATCAGCCTTCCCAACCGATGACATTCTTGTAGAAAGATGCCAATGTTATAGTTTTGCCTTTGCATAAAACAAAATGAATTAATGGGGGGGATGCAAGAACCATAAATACTTTGCATATATTAGAGAATGTGTTAAGAAAAGAGGTTTTATTTGTTTTAATTTATTTACAATATTTTTAAATGTTAAAATATTTTTCTTCTTCCTTTCTCCTTAAAAGGTACCCAAGGCAACTTACATCGTTGAATGATCATATTTAAAAATAGCAATGAGTATTAAAATGCTAAAAACAATAAGCTGGGTAATCATTTTTGTGACCTCAGAAGGTTACAAGCTGAGTCAACTTTGAATCAGCTACGTGGGATTGAACTCTAGGTTGTAAGCACAGTTTTGTATTTAGTGCAGCAGTTTAATAACTGCACCTTAAGGCTCAGTACGTTTGATAAAACTTCCACATTCAATTATTTTAAAAGCACATTTTATGTAAAGCATTAGGAAAGGAATCAAAATCAAAACCACCAGTATTGTAATACCTTTATCCAAATCTATAGTGCAGAATCCCTTGGGGTAGTGGTCCCCAACCTTTTTTCCTCCGCAGCCTGGTGGTCCACTTTTCCAGGGTGCTCATGGACCAGGAGACCCTTTTTAAAAGTGTGTGCAGTCTGGGGAAGCATTTTTATGGTGCAACTGGTCCTGGGGTAGTGTTTTATATGGTGCACATGGCCCAGGGGAGCATTATTTTAAAG
>JAIOUR011704734.1:0-11322 GCA_020711275.1 Calotes versicolor
CCTCCACCTAATGCCCCTTTCCTGCTCCAATAGCTAGAATAAAACTTTTCTTATGTTTTGGAAATCCCCCTGCTTGCTGTAACCATATGGTACTGACTAGCTCCAGGCAGCCATTTCTGCCAGCTGGGCCATGCGAGGTTGGAGCAAGACAGAAATGTTTTTTATCTAGGGCTATTTTTTATTGGGGGCATGGTACTTTTGGGGGAGGACGCTTTTGGGGGGAAAGGGGCTGGGGAGATTGGCTTTGAAACTGTCTGCCTGTCGGCTCCCTTTCTCTCTGCACAGAGAGGGGAGTCTGCTTCACATAACAACCAAAACGTTGCGCAAAGAAACCCTACTGAAAAATCCGTATGCGAAGAGTAAAATTTTGCAGAAGCCTCATCCTTCTGCGGATTAATGTTGTGCGATGGCAACTTTAAATGGAGTACCACTGTATCTTATAAAATTCTGGTCCTAATCCATCCAGTCCCAGAGTCTTACCATTCTTTAACATTAATCACTTCTTTAATTTCTTTCTCTTTAATTGTTTCTCTAACTCAAATGCATCTTCCTGTCTTGTATTTTTTTAATTTTTGACCAATATACTTTTCTATATTTTTCTTGTTGTTCAGTCACACAGTCAAGTCTCTTTGCAACCTCATGGACCACAGCACACCAGGCCTGTTCTCCACTGTTTCCCGGAGTTTGCCTATGTTCATCACTGTTGCCTTGCTGACACAATCTAGCCATCTTGCTCTCTAGGTTGTACACTTCTCCTTTTGCCTTCTATCTTTCCTAGCATTAAGGTCTTTTCTAGGGGATTATCCCTTCTCTGGTGACCAAAGTATTTCAGCTTCAGCTTCAGCATCTGGCCCTGCAAGGAACAGTCAGGGTTGATTTCCTCTAGGATTGACTGGTTTGATCTCCTAGCTGTCCAGGGGACTCTCAAGAGTCTTCTCCAGCACCACAGCTCAAAAGCATCTATTTTTCGACATGCACCCTTTTTCAGGGTCAGCTCTCACAACCATACAATACTACTGGGAATACCATCACTTTGACTATGTGGACTTTTTCGGTAAAGTGATGTCTCTACTTTTTATTATGCTGCCTAAGTTTGCCATAGCTTTTCTTTGAAGGAGCAGGTGTCTTCTGATTTCCTGGCTGCAGTCTACATCAGCAGTGATCTTGGATCCCAAGAAAATAAAGTCTATCACTATTTCCTTTTCTTCCTTTCCTATTTGCCAGGGAATGATGGGGCCAGTTGCCATGATCTTGCTTTTTCTGATGTCGAGTTTCTGGCCAACTTGCTCACTCTCCTCTTTCATCTTTGTCATGCATTTTAGATCTTCATTTTCTGCCATTAAGGCACTGTCATCTGCACACCTGAGATTTTGATGTTTTCCCCGGTTATCTTAATCTGGCTTGTGAGTCATCCAGCTTGGCATTTCTCATGATGTTTTCTGTATTTAAATTGAATAAGTAGGGTGACAATATACAGCCTTGTTGTACTCCTTTTTCTATTTTAAACCCATCAGTTGTTCCATATCCGGTCCTGACTGTTGCTTTCTGCACAAAGGTTTCTCAAGAGGCCAGTGAGATGGTCTGGTACTCCCATCTCTTTGAGAACTTGCCACAGCTTGTTGTGATCCACACAATCAAAGGCCTTAGCACAGATGTTTTTCTGGTATTCCCTAGCTTTCTCCATGATCCATCGAATGTTGGCGATTTGGTCCCTGTTTCCTCTGTCCCTTTGAAACCCAGCTTGTACTTCAGGTATTTCTCGATCCATATACTGCTGAAGCCTGGCTTGTAGGATCTTGAGCAGGACTTTGCTAGTGTGTGAAATAAGTGTGATTAGTCGATAGTTGGAGCATTCTTTGGCATTGCCCTTTTTGGGGATTGGAATGTATACTGATCTTTTCCAGTCCTGTGGCCACTATTGCATTTTCCTGATCTGCTGACATACTCAATGTAACACTTCAACACCCAAGTATTAAATAATATTGAGCGCTTGTCTGTCTTGGATGAGTCTGACAGTGAACCAACTCTAGAAGAAATAAATGCGGCTCTGGATTTACTTGCTTCTGGTATTTTATGCCTCTTCAATTATTTTTATGAGAACAACGGGTTACTTACCTGTAAGTGTCTTCTTTGAGGGGTTATTCCATGAATTCACACTAATGGGTTCTCGCAGTGCATCTGCGCTGCCTCTTGATCAATGGAAGCTTGTTTCCGTTCACCTTAGCCTCTCCCACGCAGGGCGCCTGCCCAGGATCTTGGTGCCATTTCCTCAGTTCCAGAATACCCGTCGCTGCCTGGTGAAGCAAGAAGAAAGAACATGACAGTAGCGGGGCCTGGCTGGGCAGACGTGTGAATTCATGGAATACCTTGAAGAAGAAGAACAGGTTACTTACCTGTAAGTGTTTTCTTTGAGGAGTTATTCCATGAATGCACACTAATGGGTGAGTAGCAAGCTACCCCACAGGATGGCAGGCTCTCATGGCTTACCTCAAGGTATTGTCTTACCTTAAGTAGATATTATCAATGCAGAGGCGTCCTGTTTCTCTTGGACATCAAGACGGTAATGGACAGCAAAGGTGAGCGGGGAAGCCCACGTGGCCGCTTTGCAGATATCAGGCGCACTCACCCCGAAGGAAGGCTGTGGATGTGGCCAGAGTCCGGGTAGAATGAGGGTGAACTGACTGTGGGAGGGGCTTGCCAGAGAGTTCATATGCCAGTTAATAGCCTTTCGTATCCATTTAGATATCTTCTGTGAAGAGGCGGCGGAGCCCCTGCGTGGAAGATGAGGGCAGACGAACAACCAGGGGTCCCGTCGGAAATCTTCAGTCCTATTAATGTAGAAGGGCTCGACGGACGTCCAGCATATGGAGGCGGCGCTCCACCTGGGAGGAGGGGCGCGGAAAGGAAGCCAGTAAGATGATAGGTTGCTTTTGATGAAAATCCAAGGCAACCTTTGGTACAAAGGAGATACATATCTGTGTATAGGGTTACATTGTCAGGATGAAATTGGATATATGGGGGATCCACACGGATCCGACGTTATTGCCACAAGGAAAACAGTTTTTAAAGTCAGGTGCTCCTCAGAAGTGGAAGCCATGAGTTCAAATGGAGGCCCAGCAAGGCAATGGAGAACTAGTTGTAAGGGACCATTGAGGAGGCGGGGTGCCACTGACGGTCTAATGTTCCTGAGCCCTTTAAGGAGTTTTTAGACCATGTCATGTCTGAAAAGGGAGCCAGCAATGGCCTCCGGCGGTTGCTGTGCAGCCACCGCAGCGACGTGGAGTGTGGAGTGTGAGAGGTTCTTACGGAAAAGGTACAGGAGAAAACGGAAGAGGCTGGTGATGGAAACAGGGGCAGAAGCAAAGTTGTGTTGTTCCGTGAAGGAACGGAACAAACACCATTTATAGGCATAAAGGGCCCTGGTTGAGGGTTTAAGAGCCCTGCGAAGAACAGCATCTATGTCCAGGTGATCCTCCATGCTGTGAGGTGAAGGGAGGGCAGGTCCGGGTGAAACACCTGGCCGCTCTGCTGGGAGAGGAGATGCGGGATTAATGGTAGAGTCCAATCAGCCACGGACATACGGGACAGCGTTGTGAATCACGGCTGGTGGGCCCACCGTGGAGCAATCAGGATCGCCTCCAGTTTCTCCAAACACGGATGACCGCCTGCTGCAGGAAAGGCAGAGGTGGGAAGAGGTAGAGAAGGCCCGGACCCCAGGGAATTAGGAAGGCATCCCCCAGGGACCCCATGCCCGTGCCCGCTCTCGTGCAAAAACGGATGCAATTGGCGTTGCAGGGGGAAGCTATGATGTCCATTGTTGGCGCCCCCCACCGGTTGCAGATCTGTTGAAAGACGTGGTCGTCGAGGGACCACTCATGGTTCGCAAAGGAGCAGCGGCTGAGGCAGTCGGCTATATAATTGTCCTCTGTTGTTATGTGGACGGCCGGGGGGGTTGACATTGTGGGTGCAACACCAGTCCCAGATTTGCATCGCCACATAGAGGAGGGAACCAGAACGTGTCCCGCCTTGTTTGTTCATGTAGTGGAGAGCTGTGGTATTGTATGTCGCTAGCTGTATAGTGTGGTCCTGGACCAAACTCCTGAAGGCTTTCAGAGCCTTCAAGATAGCTAGCAGCTCCAGGAGGTTAATATGTAGGCTCTGTTGCTGTGGGGTCCACATTCTGTGGATGCGAGCGCCCGTGGTAACCTGGAGCGATGGAAGAGACTCCACAAACGGTCTCCCAACAGACAGATTCTCCACGTTGGTCCACCAATGAAGCTGGGCTACAAGGGATACGGGCACTCGCAGATGGACGTCCTGGTCGTCCAAGCGAGGGTTGAAGCGACTGAGTAGGCCATGCCTGGAGGGGGCAGAGCTACAGGTGGGTGTGTTTGAAGCTATGAGGCCCAGCAGGCGTTGAGCAAGCCGGGCCATGACTGTAGCCCGTGGATGAAACTCCCTGATGGACACTTGCAGCTTTACAATGCGCTCGGTAGGGAGATAAACCCGAGCAGAACAAGAGTCCAGAATTGCCCCTATGAAGTGGACCGTCCTCGAAGGGACGACTTTTCCCAATTCACCTGGAGGCCCAGGTCGGCAAAGAGAGAGAGGGTGAAGGAGACATCCCGCAGAGCCTGTTCCTTGGACAGGGAGACTAGGAGCCAGTCGTCCAAGTACGGATGTGCATCAATATTGTGGGCTCAGTGGTAAGCTGCTACCAGGGCGAGGCATTTGGTGAAAACCCTCGGCACCGCGGACAGTCCGAAGGGGAGGGCGGTGAATTGAAAGGAAGTCCCGTCCACCTGGAAACGGAGGTACCTCCTGTGCGACGACCTGATGGTCAGATGAAAATACGCATCCCAGAGATCTATCACTGTAAACCAGTCATGACGTTCAAGAAGTGGGATGATCTGGGTCAGAGTGGTCATCCGGAAATGTCTGTAACGGATGAACTTGTTGAGAGAGTGGAGGTCAAGAATGGGGCGGCGTCCTCTGCCTGGCTTCGGGACTATAAAATATCTGGAGTAAAAGCCCAAGGGGTTTGACAGGTGCCGTACCCTCTCAATAGCCCCTTTTTCCAGCAGGGTGCATACTGCCTCCCTTAATGCCCTTGAGGGCATGGAAGAGATCAACCTCCTGCAGGGCAGAAGAGACGTGAACTCGATGGAGTACCCTCGGGCGATTTATCGTTAGGACCCAAGAGTCAGACGTTATGGCCTGCCACACCAGGAGGAAGTGCAGGAGATGGGAGGACATGTGCTGCTGGTCGGAGGGGCAATAGTCAAAAACTCTGTTTGCCCTTGCAGTCATTCCGGCAAAAGGACTGATGAGGGTTTGCGCAGGGAAACTAATGGTGCCTGGATTGCTGTTGAGACTGGTGCTGTCGCTGTCTGTTCTGGGAAAATTGAGGTGGCTGATAAGAGGAGTAGGGCGGAGTGTAAGGACACTTTCATGGGCGACACTGCTGAGAGTACGAAGTCCGTGGAGCAGATTGAAAGTTATAGGAACGGACCGTCTTTTTCATGTCCTGGTGTTCTTTCATGAGCTCATCCGTTTTTGAATGGAAGAGACTGGTACCCTCAAAAGGGAGGTTTTCGACCTGTTTACGAGCGTCCTCTGGCAAAGTGGAAGCTCGGAGCCAGGCGTGCTGTCTATGGGCAACAACACACATGGATTGGCGGGAGGAGGCGACAATGATGTGTCTCATGGCAATCTGTTCCTGTTGGGAGAGAGACATTGCCTCCGCATTGAACGCCTGGCCTTCAGTTTTTAAATGTCCCGGAAGTTGTTGGAACAGGGGACGTGCCTTGTTCCATAAATACTTATGGTATGCCCCCATTGTGGCTAAGTAGTTAGCCGCCTGTAAGGTGAACGTGGCCAACGCATATTGTCATTTAGCTGGTGTCCAGTTTTTTTGAGTCCTTGTTAGGAGGGGAGGGATCTTTTTGGGAGCAAGAACCAGATTGGGCCGCTCGCACAAACCTATTGGGGGATAGGGACCCAACGAAGAAAGACAAGTCATCCCCTGAGGTTTTGTAGAGGGATGCGACCCGCCTGGGCATCTGGGTGATAGAGGAAGGTTTGGCCCAAGTTTCTTTTGCCAGTTTAAGGAGAGAATTGATGAAAGAGAGGGGGGGCTGAGACTGGGTTGAGGGAATGTCATCATAGATAGATTCCGAGTCTGATGAGGCAGTGTGTCCACCTTTAAATGGAGGGCCGTTGCTAGCCTCGTAATTAGCTGTGTGAAGGCCCTAATATCCCCAATCGGGGGAACAGAGGAATCATCAGGTGCCTCCATGTCAGAATCTGCCTTGTCAGGTGCGCCCCCACCTCTCCTGCAGTCCCCTAAGGAGGGGTTGGAGTCCTCCGAGTCCGGGTCGAAAACCGAGGAGCAATGGGACGGTGAAGGAGAAGGTGGTGATCGAGGGGGTTCGATGTGCCTTGTCGTAACCTTTGCCTTGGTTGGGACCGTGTGCCCCTCGGCCGGAGGCGCTGGGCCCTTATAAGTGGTAGTCACTTGTAGGGAGGATTGTTCTCGTGCCTGAGAAGAATGATCCTTGCGACCGTGAAGGTGGTGGCGCTTAGCCAGAGGGGGAGGTGTCGAGACCTTCTCTGACCATGATCCCTAGACCCAGCATCATGGCGCCGGTGAGTTGGGGGCCTCTCAAGCCCGAGAGAGTTGCCCCGAGGTCGAGGGAGCCGGGGATGTTCCCGCAGGCAGCGAAGACATCATGTAAAGGAAGTCTGCCACATTTTTCCCCTGGTATGTTTTGGGGACCAGGAAATAGTCCTCTGCATTAAAGGGTCCCAAAGAGCCCAAGAGTTGCACCCTGCACAGCGTCAAGATGGAGGGGCCGAGGTCAAGGACAGATGCCCGCTCCATAATGGGACCGGCAATCCCTCCGGCCTTGAGGGCCGATGGTACAACTGAGAGTTCAGCCGAAAGTGCCCAATCAGTGCTCGGGGCCGAGGTGGTAACACCGTCGAGAGCCACAGCAGTCCGGTGGAGTGTCGTTCAGGGTGCCTGGTCGAGGTTGTAAGTAGCATCGACTGTAAGGGGCACCGAAGGACGTCCCGTCCGGAACGTAGGGTCGATGTCGGGGGCAGCCACTCTACCAACAGCAAGGGAGGAAAAGGAATGTCCTGGGGGGGGTGCTCAAATGACATCCGCCCCGCCGACGTCGAGAGCCACCGAGGAAAAAGTATGTCCTGTTCGGGATTCTCAATTGACAGTATGGGCCGCTGTTCTGTCAACGTCGAGAGCCACCGACGAGAAAGTCAGTCTAGTTCGGCATGCTCGATCGGCACCGGGGATCAACGTTCCCCCCATGTCGAGAGCCACTGATGAGAAATTCTGTCCACCTATGTATTGTAAATCCAATTCAAGCTCTGGGATCTTAAAGTAGCAAAGTCTCCAAGTTTCAAAGACAGAGAACCACTAGACATGTCAACAAACTGTTGTCCCCTATCAAATCATCATTTCTGAGAAACTGACCCATATACAGCTTGTGAAGGATTGTGAAAGCGGGCCAAGGGTCCGTCTTCTACCCTTGGGGATTCTTCTGGCTCTGGGATGGTGCACAAGGACAGAAGCGAGGAGGCACTCAGCCATCTTACTTTTTTTATTAAACACAAAACAAAGAACAGGTGCACTTTCTTCTCTCTCGGGTTCAAACACGCACACAACTCAGTCCCGTCCCCGAAAGAGTCCATGAGCCCCCTTCACTGGGGCGTATTTGGAGGAGCCTCCAGGTTGGGCTTCTCCTTAGTTGAGGTAGGATCCTCCAGCAGCAGCACGCAATGCATGCCGCAGCACGGATGCTTCGCCCACTCTGGGCATGGGTAGTCGTGCCACCCACCGTCGAAGCTGCAACCAGGCCGGGGCACGAATGCCTTCAGGACCACCATAATAATCCATTCAAGGGGTTCAGGTGGTTCCTCAATGGACATGCCTCCTCGGCCCCTTCCTAGTCCCATTGCCCGTGCAGACCCAGTTGGGTCAAAGTGTAGCATAGTTCGTCGACCTTAATACCCAACCCGCGACCACGTCCTGAGCCCACTGGGGCTCCTGGAGTCTTCCTGCGCGCCATGGGCTTGACCGCCCATGACCACCCGCTGACGCACTTGGTTCGGCCCTACGCTCCCGAACCTCCTCCTGCATCCTCCACTCCCACCTCTTTATATTCGGCCAGATCCACCCACATTCCCGAGGATGGAGGCGAGCATTTGATGTTGGCGTGTTTTCCCCGCGCCAGTCACGCCCGGGAACTTGGAGAAGCCAAAGGAATGCTAGGGAGACCCACACCCGCATGCCTTTAGATTCTTTACCCGGGAACTTGGATGAGCCCCCGAGCAGAGAAGCCAAAGGCGCGCAGGGCATGACCCGCACTCACATGCCTTTGGAGTCTTCGTCCAGCAACTTGGAATCCCTGAGCAAAGAATCCAAAGCCCTGAGGGGAGACCCTCAATTCCGCCTTTGAAACCTTTGGCTTCTCCGCCCGGGGACTCCATAGTCCATGAGCAGAGAAGCCAAAGGCAGGTGGGGGAGACCCACACCCATGCACCTTTGAAAGGATGAGTATAAAATGGGAAAAGGGGCTCATTACTAGAACAGAATACCAGCAAACAGCTTGAATCTGTAAGGATGGAGTCAGGAAAGCTAAGGCTCAGAATGAGCTATGACTTGGAACAAATGCAAAAAAAAAAGTTATTTCAATATGAACAGAGCAAGAGGAAAGACAAGGAAATGGTTGAACCAACAGTGGGAGAAGATGATGAGAAGGTGACAGAAAACAGGGAGAAAGGGCACCTGCTTAATTCTTTTTTGAGTCTGTCACTCAAGATGCAATGTTTGAAAGGGACAGATGGGCCCAGGGAGGTCATAAATGGGGGTGGAGACTTATACACTAATGAAAAAGTCAAACTCTTTTTTTGATAGCAGGTCAAAAGAAAAGAAATGAGAAACAGGAAAGGAAAGCGAAACAGCAAATCTCTATCCTACGATGTTCCAGAAGCTCTACCAAGGTGCTAATGCAGCATGGAAGAAAAGGAACTGGTGAGAATATGGGTGGGACTGTACTGTATCTCCTGAGGGGAAGGTCCTTCCAAACTCCTCCTAAGCTCTAGAAGTTTCCAAGGCTTCCTGTGCAGGCACAGAAGAGACCCAGAGTGTGCATTCACAGAGGACCATGGTGAAGAACCCAAGGTTATTACTAAAAGCCAAGATGGGGTTGTTAGGAACAGAACAGAACATGTAAATCAAATCTTATTGCTTTCTTTGATAAAGTGATTAAATTAGTGGACCAAGAAAATTCAGCGGACACAATATACTTAGATTCAGTATAGCATTTGATAAGGTAGACCACAACCTACTTCTACATAAGACAGAACAAAGATGGATAGGCAATGCAACTACTGGATGGATTTGCAGCTGGCTGACCAATATGTGATCCTCAATGGAATGACATCTTTATCGAGGGAAGTGTGCAGTGGGGTCATGGTTTTTAATTGCAAAGGTAAGGTTGTGGACTTAGAAACCAGATGTATAGGTACAGGATAGGTGGTGCTTTACTCAACAGTAGTATCTCTGAGAAGACTTTAGCAGTCCTGATGGACTAAAGATGAGGCAGCAGTGTGTTGCAGCTGCCAAAGAGGCAAACATGGTCCTCAGCTGCATCAAGTTGAAGATAACATCAAGATCATGGGAAGTGATAGTATACCTTATACTGCCCTAGCGCGCAACATTTGTGTCCAATTCTGGTCACAACAATACAAACAAGACTTGGAGGCTCTAGAAAAAGTGCAGAGAATAGCAACAAAGATGATAGGGGGACTGGAGGCTAAATCGTATGAAGAATGACTGAAGGAACTAGGTATGTTTATCCTGACAAAGGGAAGACTGAGTGGAGACATGATAGCAGACTTTCAATATCTGAAGGATTGCCACAGGAAAGAAGCTGTGGATTTATTATCAATGGCACCTGAAGGTAGGACAAGAACAAATGGGTGGTAACTCATCATACCTGGAAATAAAGAGGAGGTTCCTGACAGCGAGAGCCATTAAACAGTGGAACAGCTCTCCTCCCAAAGTTGTGGATGTCCCATTGATGGAGGTTTTCGAGAAAAGACTGACCATCTGACCAGTGGTAAGAGGTCTCCTGCCTTTTTACTCACCTTCACTTTTTCTTCCAGTCTTCCTAAACGTACATTTCCATCAATTATTTTGCGGAGAACACTGTCCTTCTCTTTTTCCAAGCAACTGGCCTGGAAAAAAAGACATGGATATATAAGTTTACCATATGCTGGATTTTGTTATGTAGCCTTTCCTCAAGTGCTGAATTCAAAGTTCTTAGATGGCTGGAAAATTCATTAGGGACAAAGATCTATCACAGGGGTGTCCAAACGTTTTGCAAGGAGGGTCAGATTTGGTGAGGTGAAAATGTGTGTGGGCCGAAGCTGCTCACAGCCTCCTCCCCAAAGTTTCTTTCCAGGGAGGGAAGCCCCCAGCATCTGCCAGTGCATGTCCACACATGCATACACACACCCCTCCCTCCTCAGAAGGAGACACACTGCCCCCTCCCCAAAGAGAGCTGTTGAGGGGGAGAAGTGAGGGGACCCCCACCCAGAATACTGCCACACCAACCCTCCAGTGGCTCACAGTGGTTCAAAGGGAGGGTTGTGAGAAGCCTCCCCGCTCCCCCTGCTCTGTGGGAGAGTCTTTCTGGCCTCCCCTCACCTGTTCTCCTTTTTTTCTAAGGGGAAAATAAACTCCATTTCTCAATGGGATGAATAACAAGCTGAGGTGTTGGGAAGAAGAGGATGGGGGTCACTCAAAATTTGAAAATGCTCCCCGGGCCAGACTTTGGACATGCCTGATCTATCAAGTTAGGTAGCAGCTCTCTGCAGCCTCAGACACAAGCCCAACACACCTAGAAACAAGATTCTTTGAAAAGTACTGAAAACAGTTCCTTCTGCACAACTCCCAGAATCTGCTATACCAGATCAAAATTATTGAACATGCCTCACTTGACAACTCACATTGCTGTTTGCTTTACCCCTTCCTTTTTTGGACTCTTTGGCAATGGTTGCACGAATCAAGTGGGTGTTTAGTTTGATGTTTAATAGGTAACACCAATAGTCAATGATTTAAAAAGAAAATAATTACCAAATGAAAAAGCTGATCACGTTCTTGAATTACATTTTCTGCCATGGTGATTAGTTTTGCTAGGTACTTATAGGCTTCCATCTCTTTTTCCATTGCTTCTTCCAACCGCTGTTTTAGAATACTTGTTTTCTTCTGTAATTGCCTGGAAGTTTTTTTTT
>JAIOUR011705845.1:0-11308 GCA_020711275.1 Calotes versicolor
ACATACCTGTCTTCTGCTCATATATAGTGTGCCATGTGAATGAATAGCTATATCGCAAATGAACTGTTTCCAGAGTTTCCACAGATTTGAGATTTAATTTTGTTTCCTCTACAAGTTTCTGAGCCTTTCTGAAGAAGATCTGGATAAATTTGAGTCTCTCACCCTGGGAGCAAAAAAGAAACTCAAGACACAGCTCGAGTTGGAAAAGTAGGTATTCAAGAAAGCAGTAAAGTCCCTCGTGTGTCTTTGCTTGCCTACAAAGTATGTTCTCTGTAGTCAACATTACAGTTTTGTTTTTCATACCCAAAACCATGACTACAAGCTCCTTGGAAGAGAAAAAATAATATAGTTGAACACAGTCCTTTTGTGTGGAAGGATACATTTGAAAACTGCCATGGTGCCAGATGCTTGTTTGTCTTCCACAACTTTTCACTTTAGGGAGAAATCAGAGAAACGGGCCATGAACCTGTCCTCCTCCTCCTCTTCTTCTGTGAGCACAGGGGTGGCCAGAGTTCCTCCCACAACGCACTTGGCTCCCATCCCAAGCGTCCATGATAGCCACACAGCAGGTAATAGATGGTAGGCGTGGGCCGGATGAGTGGTTTCTTCCGTGGGAGATCCTGAACGCGGCCCATCCTGCCATGGTGAGGGTGGTGGACATGTGTCCGTTTGGGCAAAGAGAAATCCTGTGGCTCTGAGATCAAATTGATCTACAAGAGCAGCACACTGTAATCCTGACTTTTCTGTCCAGTTTCCTGTAAAGCTTTGCATGACAAGTAAAACCAGTAGATGTTTTCCCCCAAAAGTGATGCAGAGTGCTGTCAATTAGACTTCTCAGACCCAACACCCTTCTCTTCCTTGCCCACAAAGAGCTTCGTGTCGAGGTGGATCAACAGCCCCTCCAAACACCCCGTGAAGGAAGCTCCTCGGAATACTCCAGCTCCTCCTCCAGCCCCATGGGAATCCCGACCCGGGAAGAGAGTTCAGACAGCGCAGAAGAGACTGAGAGACGTAAGAAAGGGGCCTCATTGCCTTGCAGGGTTTACCAGGTGGGCCATTGCTGATCCCTGTCTGTCTTGTAGGTTTAGAGATCCTTCTGGAATCCTCTGGGAAGGAGAAGCCCGTGGCCCCCCTGAATTCCTTCAGCTCTGCTTCCATCAGGCCGACTGCTCAGGTTTTGCCTGTGCAGAATGAGGCAGGCTGCAGTCTGTCCACCCTCCACCCTGTGCCCATCCAGATGATGACCGCAGGCTCCCCTCACATCACCCCAATGAGGATATTGAACTCCTTGCCCAAACCGGAGTGCGGAGCCACAGACATGAAGCTCCTTTCATCCTCTATGCACTCGCTTTTGTCTGTGGAAGACAGGACAAAATACTCCCCGGGGTTGCCTCGAGGCAGCGTGAAAATGGAGAAGAGTTTTGGAAACACTGTTATGGAAAGGATGCCAGCGCCTCATCAGCCCCTCCAGGTGCTCTCTGGAGCCCCCGAAAACAGCTCTCCAGCACCTTCGGTGAACTTTGGCCCACGAACCAAAATGGTCCATGCTTCCAACCTGGACAGAATGGTGAAAACAGCAGTGCAGCCAGGAGTCCTGGTGGAGAGCAGCACCTCGGCTGCAGCCCCCGCCAGCCCCGTCTTCCACATGGCACGGCCCCCCATTAAACTCCTGGTCTCTTCTTCCATTCCTTCCGATTCCACCCTGGCAGGCCCGTCATCAGGCTCCAACAATATGCAATTCAGTATGTCCCCAGCAATAATCAGCCCCCGGACAGCTCTCTATACAGCCAACACCAAAGTGGCCTTTTCTGCCATGAGCAGCATGCCCGTTGCGCCCGTGCCCAGCAGCAGTTTCTGTGCAAATGGCAGCACTGCCTCTTCCAACAGCCACCCACCCACCCACTTTGCGAACCTGAGCAACGTCCCCACTGGCCCTGCTCCCAGCTCAAGCCCCACCCTGTCACCTGCTGCCGAGAACAGTTTCTACAGCAGCAGCAGCAGCAGTGGGGGCAGCAGCTCAGCAGGGAGCATTCCTGTACCAAACCAGAATAACCACCACCATCACCACCACCACCACTCCCACTCTCCACACCAGCAGCCCCCACTACCACCTCCCCCTGGCTGCCTGGTCTGCAGCTCCTGTGGCTGCAGTGGAAACTGTGGCTCCAGCGGCATGACCGTCAGTTACGCCAACTATTTCCAGCATCCCTTTTCGGGCCCATCCATGTTTACTTTCCCATTCCTTCCCTTCAACCCTTTGTGCAGCAATGGCTATCTGAACACACAGCAGTACAACGGGAGCTCTGCCTTTCCAATGGTTCCCTCTCCGTACAGCGGCATCGGAACCGACTCAGTCATGAGTGGACAGTCCAGCTTTACCATGCCGCCAATGCAGAGCTTTATGGCAGGGACATCAGGGGTATATCAGGCGCCTGGCCTGATGGGCAGCGGCGGTGGTGGCACGGGTCATAAGAAAAACGGGAACCTCTCCTGTTACAATTGTGGAGCCAGCGGGCATCGTGCCCAGGATTGCAAGCAGCCCCCGATGGATTTCAATCGGCAAGGTGAGGAACCCGTTGCTTTGCAGTAGATGCTCTTCTCAGAGTATGTATTGCAATATCACTGGGCAGAGGGAGGAAAATTCAAAAAGCTGTTACTTTAAGCCCCAAATGTGTGCAAGCACGTGGGTGGAGTTCACGAAAAGTCTCGCCTGCACCCTTCTCTTGCCTGTTATTTTCACTGGAGCCTCAGGCCGACCCCTGGCCTTAGAGCTTGAAGGGGCAAGGATGGGGCGGTTACTGTGGAGTGAGCCTGTGGCCACAGAGGAAGGGCTGCTGCAGGAAGGGGCAGGAAGAGTCTGCTCTTGGGTTTCCTGCCTGTGATTGCCTGTTCCTGATACACCAGCCCTTGCTCCTGGTTTCTTTCAGAAATAGGTATCTCCAGCATTTATCTTGTCACTCTTGAAAAACATCTGGCTCAAAACTTTACAATGTGTCATTAGTTACTCTGTCTGAACATTATGCAACTCACCTGCATCTGTTCTTCCTCCAGGTACATTTCGGTTAAAATATGCTCCACCGGCTGAAAGTTTAGATTCCACAGACTGACAATAACTTTACAGGCTCAGTTTTGTTTTGATTTTCTTTTTAATGGCAAAAGACATGAAATTGGAACCGGGGAAATCCACTTGTTGAGTTTATTTTTTTAATACAAGGTGCTCTACATCAACACTAAGAAGGAACTCTGTGTGTGTGTGTGTGTGTGTGTGTGTGTGTGTGTGTGTGCGTGCGTGCGTGCGTGCGTGCGTGCGTGCGTACCCACTTATTTGCCAAAATGACAACATGGATCCTAATGTTGGACCTTCTGGTTGGTCAATGGAAACAGCTGCACCTGGGCAAAGGCCAATGTCGTTCTTTGGTCTTTTGTGCTGGAAGGGCAAACTCCTGGGAAGTGGCGTTGGAGCTGGGCATGAGGGCCAGAGGCTGGCTGTCCAGCAGCCCTTTGCCTGCTGGACTTTGACATTTTGAGCCTAGGTAAAGGTGCCTATTTTTCTTGGAAGAATCCAGGCACGACACTCTGGGATTTTACAGGATTGCACTACAGAAGAATGAGCCCTTCTTTTCTTACCCTCTGCACTTATGGCAGCCTCGACCAGGGCAAGAGACATTCCAGTGGCTGGAAATGGGCACCAGCAGATTATGTGAACTTCAAATAAAATAAATCCTAACCCTCACTCCCTTTCTCCCCCAAAAGAACAGAGGTGAAAGTTTTAGTTCATTCTGGAAACCGTTATCCTCTGCTTGTCAGTATTCATTTCTAAATGGAACATTTCTAAATGGAACTGTGATACCAGCTGTGCAATGCATTTAGTTTCCAAGGGTTTGCTGCTGGGCCCAGAACTCGTAAGTAGGACCATAGAAAGTTTGTCACAACTACCATTGGAGAAGCTGTTACCTATCGCTTTCTGCCACAGGGAGCAATGTCTGCCTTTGCAGTGAATTTCAGACTTCAAACTCTGGCAGCTGAGTTTGAGACCTGCTTTGCATTGCTACTGATTTAGATGTTACAATGGACATTTTACCTCATGTCTTTGAAAGGGTTATCAGTGGCCGCCTATAACTGAAATACACTACCAAGTTATTAGCATTGATGAGTAGGTAGGTTTTTGTACTAAACCCAAGTTAGGCTGAAGCTGGCAAAACTGCGACAGACTTGGGGAAATGTAAATTCATCTTGCTAAAGGAAGGTATTTATTTAATTCTGTCTGGTGTGTTTCTTGTAATTGTCTTGCTTCACTGGCAGAGTGGATGTTTGGACTGCCTCACAACAGTTGTGATCTGGCAAAGTAGTATTGCTGTAGTAGGAAGTCGTGAGCCTGGGCGGGGCAGCTGCACGACTGGTTGTAGAGGCAAGATTCCAAGTAGCTCGCTGCTTCAGTGCAGAAGAGGCCCTGGTGAGAAGAGCAGAGGTGGGACCTTCAGCTTTGCTTTCTCTAACGCCACAAGAGACCTGCACTCACCTTGCCTGTTGCCTTTAAGAAACAAACCAACAACTGGCGTTCTCTCAAACAGAGGATCTTAGAAGTTAGGAGTTGGGATAAAAACTAACCCCTGCAACAAAATCTTTCAAGGAGATTCACTGCATCTTTTAGGTTTGTGGAAACCAGGTCCAAAGCTACAAAAGCATCAGGTTTCTACCACCCTGTATCCAACTTCAGTTATTTCTATGCAATGGAGATGTCATATCCTAGGCTCCGTTTCACCCAAATAGTATTACATAGAGTGGGGATGAGACTAAGCTAGTGGAATTTATGCCCCAATGAAAACAATCAGGAAATCACACCACATTGATTTTAGTAGGAAAAGAGTTCAACTCACTTTGTGTGACCCTGACATGTAACATTTAAATAAGAATTATTTTTGCAGTGGCTGACCATCTGAGGCTGGCTGTGTGTATGGTTCTTGGGAAACTATCACAACACTAATGAGGAGGGACAGACATTATTTTGCTTTAATGTAGAAACAAGCTATCATTCCTTAGTGTGTCTGTACAGATACTACTGAGATGAACTTTTCAGTTGGCCTGAAACATCTGCAAAACAAACATCAAATATTTGTTTTAATAACAAGGACAATCTAATGCTACACAGACTTTCTGGCACCTTTACTGGAGAAATCCCTCAAACCTGTTCCCCTCGACATCCGGCCTTTTCAGATACTTCTGGGGTTGTTGTTTTGTTTTGTGTTCCCCCAGGCAAAAGGAACACTGCCTTAGCCATTTGGCTGTAAAATGGCACAGTCTTTCTCACACAGTCGAACACATGTGAAAGACTGGCCTTGTTCGTCCCCCAAAGTATTGATCTAGACATGTAATGGAAGTCTATTATTGAAACTATTGTCCCTTGAATGACTTCAGCACAAGGGATGATGGGTTTCATAGAAAAGAAAGCCTCTAGTCCAAGAATAATTGATATGTAGTCAGTTGGGTTTAACTTTTAAACCCAACTTTCATGACCTAAATTTAGACACAATGGATGTGTCTAAATTTAGGTCATGAAAGGTAGAATCAGCAATATCTTCAGCAAGGTAGGTGGAAGTGCAGTCCTCTTCCTACTCCCAGCCTATCAACAGTCTATGTTGGAGAAATACCACTTGCAACATGGGCTAACCATGCCAGCAGTTGATAACTGCAGCTCAGCCATGACTAAAGCTGCCCACGCCCTTGATAACATTTGCTTTTTGTGCACTCGCGGGGGAAAATTCTCAAGGTAGCCAAAGATGAGCTATGGCAAGTCCCTCGAGAGGCACATTATGCAGAAGACAAGGTGTTCTGTGCTAAAACTCTAGCCTATGCAGCTAACTTAATTTCTTAAGTTGATATGGGGTATTTTGTTGTTGTTAAAAAGTATGCCATGCTTGCAGCTGTTGTAAAGCTGCTGTATTGGATATGGCCAAAGGCAGAAGTTAAAATTATGTCAAGTCACAAACCCACCAACATCCGAACAATTTACAGTATTTGCAATACCCTTGGAACTATTTCTGCACAAGAAATTATTAGTTGTATTAGTTGTAGGTTTAAAAAGTGCAGGTTAACACGATTTTCAGATAAAACTTGCCACTAGGAACCAAGGAAACTACTCTGCCCATTTTGAGCCATTTCTTTTACATCTAATATTACAAAACATGCATGTAACTTTATATAAATATTAAAGGTTTTGTAAATATTTAATATTCATCTAACTTGATTTTGAACTGTACATGTCAAGTATTCTGGTATTCGGATTTTTATGTTTATTATACTTTGTTAAAGGTAAAATTGTACATTTTTAGAATGTTTTTATCTGAGTAAATTTAATGTAAGGAAAAATGAAAGACTATAGTCTCTTTTCAGGCGTCCCAATTTTACATTGAGTTAAAATGATGGTGCTTTGTTGTAATTCACTCAGTAGATTTAACCAAAGGTTCTCAAACAATGTCTTATCTCAAGGTAGTGGCTATAGAGATAGGCATCAGTTTTGTTTTGGTAAGTTCCCTATTCAGGCAGTTTGGTTTATAACAAAATATCCATTCTGGCAAAACAAAGCAAAAACCTAAAACCCACCACATTCCTTTGCTCTGGTGGCAAATCGTCTCTGGAGGATGCAGCTTTTTCTCATATTTGTAGGGATGGTAGTTTTTCACCTTTCAGATACAGCAGATGAGGCCATAGTGAATAATCAGACTGCGATGGTTACCAGACCAGGAGGTTAAAGTTCAGACACAGCAGTAAAATCAGTATTGAAATGGACTTGTGAATGACCACAGCTTCTAATCAATTCAGGATGGAATCATCCATATTAGCATTTAAAAACATTTGTACAAGCATCAGTCAATCATCTAAACGAACGTCTGTCTTGAAGATGTTCAGTTGAATGGAAGATGTTGAAATACAGAGAAATGGAAGCTTAACAGTAAACATTTTAACAAACAGATGCAAGCACTTAACAGGTGCATGCGAGGAAACAAACTGCATCACTTGAGGAACAAAATGATTCATTGCTCTTTTTTGTCATTAGTGGAAGCTTGCAATAAAATAATTAAACTTTCAGACATGACTATACAAGGATATAGCTATTACATTTCATTATATGTTAGTTACTTAACAACTATTCTCTTTCCATAGGACAATGTTCTATTTACAACAAAGCTCAGATTTCATTCCATTACACATGGCAGGAAGGACCAGGGACCGGACTCTTAGCTGTTCTTATTAACCAAACATTTCAACTGAAAAACAAGGGTGTGCTCTGAGTTTGCAGGTCATTTTAAGAGAAGCCAGGATTTAGTTAAGGGAGCAATAAAAAGTGTTCATATTTTTTGAACAGTGATTAAGGATTTGGAGAAAGATTACTGTGCTTCATACATACAAAATAATTTAAGTGACTATTCTCTAAGCCTGCTCTCTAAAATCATCCTTTTCAGTCAAGCTCTTAAATGCCAACTAAAGGACAAAAACATGTCCTTGTTGATTCAGGATGTTGGTGTGTTTAACAGAAAATCTAGAGGGCGCGTACAACATAATACGACAGATCCTTAATAGGTTGAGTTTTTCTAGATAACTTATATATAATCTAGCTTTAAAGTACACACTTCCTAAAACTAGATTGAAGCAGTTGCATTTGATATATGGTAATAATCAGCAATCTGATGTAATCATTTAAAGTAGCAATACCAGGATTATTCCTCTCTCCCCTCCATATCCACTAACATCAAAATGCACCATGGATTTAAAAGCAAGCAGGCCTTTGCTCCTGTTCATTCCCTTTCTGAAAACAGTTTAGGAGCTGAAGCAGGACTTAACAGGAGGAGATGTCACACAGAAGGATTTCTGTTTGTAACTTAACATTCAGCCCGCTTCCTATGATCGTAGTAATGAGAACATCCCCTTTATTGGCAGCATAACACACATGGTATGGCATCCGTCAAATTCCAGAGGCTTAAAAAAAAGCAAATCTGCCTGTGTGAAATTGTAGCAGGTCTACGAAGCTGCTTGTCCATACTGGCACTCCAATATTCACAAACAAAAGCAAAGTATGATGGGAACACCTGCTAATCACAACTAGGGAGAACAGACTGGTGACGTTCCTTCTTTTCCCTGTCGGTGGAAGGGGTAAAAACTATCCTAGGCTACAAGCCACTGGGTAGGGTTTACACGGAGGTTATCATGCCAAATGTCTCCTGAGAGGCATAGACCATGTACAGGAAGCCATCCTCATCTTTCTCGCTTTCATACACCTCTGAAATTGGTGTTGAAACGCTCACCATGCTGTGTCCATTTACCAGTAAGAAGAAAGCTTGATTGGAATTCAGTTGTAGGCGACGCCTGAAAAACAAAGGAAGCGCATAGAAATCCATGCAATGCAATATCGCATTTCCCATGACTTCCCTGAACCAATGATAAGTCAATTGGGTGGATTTGGTACATTTCCACCTTAGCCTATTTTGCTGCCCAGCTTTCATATACACCAACCCACCCACAATTTTGATATTGGAATCTATACAGGGCACATTTTGTTAATGTTTAATAGAATAGAAATCAACCCTGTTCCTTTAACCCAGGCATGTCCAAAATGTGGCCCTCCAGATGTTCTTGAACTGCAACTTCTAGAAGCCTTCAGCATTACCTATGCTAGCCTTTAGCATTATCTGTGCTAGCCTTCAGCACTAGCTGTGTTGGCAAGGGCTCCTGGGAGTTGCAGTTCAAGAACATCTGGAGGGCCACACTTTGGACATGCCTGCTTTAACCCCTCTCCTAACCCAGCAGGAAAACGAATCCATGAAGACCACCAGGTATAACTCTCCCTAATTACAGATTGTCCTCTTCCACCCCACCCCACCCCCTCCAAAAAGGCCACAGACAGAACAAATGGATTTCTGAATTGATTTGCAGGTGTTTTCATGTGGCAAACAACTTAAATACCTGATAATTTTGATCAGCTCACTCATGTTGACATGATCTGGGACTAGGAATTTAGTTTTATCCAAAACTGGAAGCTGCTTCTCTCCTTTGTATCTTTCAATAATTACCTGCAAAAGATGGCCAAAGTAGATCTATTACACAACATCTACAACACATGGCAGCTGGACCTCACTGGCTTTTAGGAGCCTCCATCCTATTCCATGTCTAGGCAATAGCCAGTAACAGATCCCCTGGCACTGCATCCTCTTTCTCACTTTCATACACCTCTGAAATATCTTTCTCAAAAAATATGTTTTGTATCCTCCAGGTACATTCCATTTCCTAAGGCAAGACTGTTTCAAATGTAGTTTAATGCGGACTACTAAATTCATCCAGTTTATTTAATACTGCTTTTCTAATTTTACTCTGTTCTGATATTGAAGAGTTTGTGCTACACCACTCTGAGGGTTGGCACAACCTTTATCCATTCAAGAGTTCATTGGAAAGAGGGCTGCAAATGAGCGGGTCCTGTTTGAGGGAAGAAATTAGCCCTCTCACTCAGGGCTACAGATGCCTGGATTAACTGTGGGCTCATTTTGGTGCCAGCCTAAATTTCCTAATTGCCACTGCATTTCTTTTCATCTTTTTGGCATACTGGTAGGTCAGGGAAGGGGAGAGAGGATTCAAAGACAACAATCTCATTGTTTTAAATAGGACATCAGGGAAGGAACTTGAATTTCAACCAGGGGCAAATTCTCCTCAGCCACTTCTCACCACCAGTGAGCCCAACTTATTCTCTCTAATTTTTAACATCTTTAAGAGTAGACCCCATAAAACAGTCAAAGCAAGTGGAAGTCTACTCACTGGTATCTTTGTTGGATGCTGTTCTCGAATCAGTCTCACATCTTCAACTCTTTGCTCTGCAAATTTCAACAAAGCAGGGAGGATTTAAAAGGTGCTACACACAAGAGGTTTCACCTCACCCAGGAGGAAACCCACTGCACTGAATGTCCAATTTCTTTACTATGCTTTGCAACACATAAATACATGGTCCAGAATGGGTGGAGCTTCAGCTCCAGTAGGTAAACCAAGCCGAGCTGGGTTGTGGCAAACAAGGTGCCTACGAAAGGCTGCCCAGGGACACTGCAACGTTGGAACATCTACGATAGCTGCAGTGGAGGCGGTTCCTCTCGAATCAGCTATGCTACTTTTTAGGGTAAGTACAGAAGAGGGGCAGACCCCTCCCTCCCCCTTTCTTTCCTTATCCTGGCTATTGCTGC
Source organism: Calotes versicolor (assembly GCA_020711275.1). Classification (NCBI taxonomy): domain Eukaryota; kingdom Metazoa; phylum Chordata; class Lepidosauria; order Squamata; family Agamidae; genus Calotes; species Calotes versicolor. The sequence goes on from JAIOUR011705845.1 coordinate 10,218, forward strand.
CCACATGGAATCCATGGCCATGTGTAGCTCTCGGGCTAGTCCTGAAGCACAAGGCTGCAGCAACATGAGCAAGAGGGCGCCAGTCACCTGCCTTTCCACTAGGGCCCACACTGTAGCAAAATGTGCACGTTCAGTGGGAACAGAAAGGGCCTCTAGGTAGGCTCATTGGGGGCAGAGGCGGAAAAAGAAGCCCTATTATTTGATGTTTTCGTGGAAAAAAGCCATGCTTCATGAACACAAATACAAGTAAACAAAAAACAAGACATATCCATTTTCAGTTGCCATTCACTTCCAGTGATTAAAGAGACAGACTATCTAACCAGTGTTGTCACAAGAAATTTTTAATTTTTTCCCCTCACCATGGCGATTCTGAAATAAGATCAGCATTGCATGTTAAATGTATTTTACAGTGCATCTATTTAAATTTGTTGTCCAACATGAGGCTAACTATACACCACTAAAAGGATCCCAAGTTAATAAAAAATGTTCACTCTGTACAGTATATAGATTCAATACTGACTTTTTATAAGCATTTTCAACATACCTGCGGTGTTTATGTTCTTAATGTCAAAGAATTTCTCTTTGAGGGTTTTTAAAACTCAGCCCGAAAGACCAAAAAGGCCTGAGGACAGGCGTGACAGCTGTCCACTGGCGTAACTAGAAGGGGGGGGGGAGTTCAGCACCATGGACAGCACCATAATTTGCATAGATTTGCATGCAATGAATGGTGCTGTCCTTGGTGCTGAACTCCCCCCGCCCCCCTTCTAGTTACGCCAGTGGACAGCTGCGGTCATTCCTGGCCTGACTCGTCTTCCTGGGCACGAGAACCAGCCCAGGCGGCGACGACGGAGACACAGGCAGGCAAGAAGGCCTCCTCCCTCCCTCCCTGGACGGTCCCTCCCGAGGGGCCTCGGCTGCGAAGGAAGGACCGGGGCCTGCCTGCGCTGGAAAGGCTGCGGCGGCGGCGGCGGCTCTTCGCTGGGCCGGTCCCGCCCGCAGCAGGGCCTCCTCCTTGCCGGCGTGGCCACGGGGCCGCCCAGCTCGCCAAGGGGCCCCGCGTGCCTCGCCGCCGCCGCCGCCGCCGGGAGCCA
>JAIOUR011706956.1:0-11297 GCA_020711275.1 Calotes versicolor
AAGCAACTCCATCAGATGAAGACAACGGTGTGATTTGAATGATTAATTAGCTAAGCACTGGAAAGCACCAAACTGAAGAAATGTGGACAATCACTTTGTTGATAGGATCTTGAAAATAATAAATATTTAATTATATGCAAACCTTTGTATTAGTCTTATTGTTTAAAACTTTAACTTGTGAATTGAGCCCATCGACTATATCCTTCCCTAAAGCTTAGGTCCTTCTAGTCCAACATGAACTTTATGGTAGAGGCAACCTGTCATTCAGAGTTTAATCACATTAATGTTCAAGGGGTGTGACTGAGACCATCATTCAATATGAAAAATCAGATTTGTAGATGAAGACTATGCTTATACCTTGAAGAACCATCACATGTCAAAATATACTAATCTGCACATTGGGAGAGGTGAGAAATGTTCCTGCTGTTGCCATCAGCACTTACCAAATTCCCTCTTCTACTGATGAAATATTTATCATTTATAGTTAGGATGTCTTTAGCTGCTTTTGGCTAAAACTGGTTTAGCACATGGAAAGTATATCCGATGGAGAGCTGGATAATTCTACAAGTGAATTTTCAGTTTAGTATTTAGCAGAACATTTTAAAAAGAGAGCTCAGGGTCAGTGGCTTTAAATTTAGAGTTACAGTCCAATAAATGAAACACTCAAGTCTTTCCAACTTGCTTGGGTGCTTTTCTCTTGCAGTATATCTTTTTCTCTGAAATATGCAATGTCTAATATACCTTTATAGAATGCAATCAAAAATGAGATATTGTCTTATGAGAAGCTGTGCAGTATTACTTATTATATGTTCAGGCCACAGCTGACTCAAAGAAATAATCTAAGAGTAACAATATGGAGCATGATGATGTGGCACAAAACCAGACTTCCAAAATTATTCTGTAAAAGGAAAGCCTCCCATTGAAAGCTATCCCTTTGACTAAGTAACACAGAAGGACTGTAAACTGCAGTAGCTGCATTCATACTCAGTGCCTTGTTTCCTGGGGTAGAGGGTGGGAGTGCAGGGAGAGGAAGGAAGGAAGGGTAGATGATGACTCATTCTCTCAAATCTCACAAATCCCCTTTCATCCCTCTTCACAGCCCCTTTTATTTGGGGTTTCTCCAGAAATCCGTGCTGCTAAACACAAGAGGGAAGAAAGAGGAGGCAACATAAATCACAGCTCAACTGTTCTCTGTATGATTTCCACAGTCCAGCTAACAGTCAACCTCTTCCAGATTTTTTCTCTCTCCCCAGCTGCTTCCTTTTCACTTCATTTCTACCTTAGACTAATCTATAAAAATACTATTAAAAATCCCACCCTTTAGAACCTCAGGGTCTCCAACAGATAACCACACAGTTTTACTGATAATCATTTCGAAAATCAGATTACCTTTCATAAGATATTCAGGCTTAGAGGTTGGTAATCAATTGACACCTACATCTAGCCAGAACAGGTTGAAAAATGTATATCTAACTCATGAGTAATATTCAGCTCAATTGGTTCTTGCTGTTGTTGTTCAGTTGCACAGTTGAGTCTGACTCTTTGCCACCTCATGGACCACAGCACGCCAGGTCCTCCTGTCCTCCAATTGGTTCTTACACTGCTTTCTAATCCAACCATCAAACTCAGAATTTGTTCCTCAAGTTGAGTGGGGAAAGGCACCAGAATCTCCAATGACATCCAATGAAAGAAGGGGAAAATTTTCAGTTGTCAGGAGAAGGTAACATATACTCTTCTATGTTAATCAACAGTTGGTGCACAGAATATCCTTCTTCTGAATTACCTGAAACCAAAGTCCATTTCAGCACCTGTGAATGCACCACTTGTAGCAAATAAAATGATAGAAAACAACCCTGATTTTCTGAAGAACTTATCAATCAAGAACAATGTAATCATTCTGCTTTGATGCCCCTTCTTTGTTTTTAAAAGATGTTATCAATCATATTCGCTGCTTACTCTTTCTAGTTATTCTATGTTGGAAGGTTAAAACTTCAATTTTATAAAACAAATAAACCTACCAACCTCTCCTATCCAGTGTTTGCAAAATAACATGAATGTGTTTGACAAGGCTTGCATAAGGAAGTGATATATCTGCACAAATCCAGTTCTCATGCAATATTGACCACTACTATGACAGCCAAGCTGGGCGAGACAAAATCTCATCACTAGCCCTTATATGACTATCTGGAGAAAAGCATCTGTATATGTCAGGGAGAGGATCAATGTGATGTTGGACTAAGACTTGGCAGATCTCAATTGTAGCCCCAACTAAGCCACATAATTTGCTAGGTGTCTCTGGGCCAGTAACTTCTCCCAATCTGGCCTGTTTCACAGAATTTTAGTAAGGATATGGTGAGGAGCTTGAGTCATGTACATTATCTTGAACATATTGGAGGAACATGTGATATAAATATCTCTGGATATAAAAGAGTTTGTAACCCGTTCTGTAATACTGTAATACACGTCAATCACTTTGATGTCACCAGTGCTGGCCTGCTCCTAGACTCCTCCAAGCATTTCCAAGATAGATGCTTGACTGAGAAGGGATGACAAGTATGAGTCTGGCAGTGAGGAAAGGTTGCCTGGGAGGAGGCAGGCTGGCTGGTTGGCAGGCAGCTGGAAGCCCTGCAGGGATGCTAAAAGGAGGGTTGAGGGGGGAGAAGAGGAGCTACTGCCATCGGACAATGTCCTGTCCAGCCCAGCAAGGTCCCTCCTGACCTGCCAAGGACCTATGCTGTGCCTGCCCTCTGGGCAGGCTAAACTCCTAGTAGTAAATAAATAAACAAACAAGTAAATAAGCAAAGGTCTGGGCAGGAAAGAGGAGCTTTATGTTTTCATTCCTGCCACACTAAAAACCATAGTCTTGCTAATTAGGGCATGTCCAGAGGAATTTGATGCCATCTAGTTCACACTTAGAAGCTTATCTTCACTACAATGTATTTAACTCTTCCTTGAGAAATCTTTCCATTCACATTGGAGATGTTTATGTTTCTGGGAAAAGTGCCCATCTAAGGCTTTTGGCCACTGGTTTACTTGGAGGTAAGAGTGCCTTGTTTACTTGCAGGTAAGTAGGCAACAGTACAATAGAAGAGTTCAGGCAAGCAGGGAATTGGACTAGAGAGCATTATAGGTCACTTCCAAGTAAATTATTGTATGGTTCTACAAGCACAAGTAGAAAAAGTTGTAAGTCACAGTTGGGGAGAGAAAAGTGAGGTAAACACTCCCCCTCTTTGCCTTCCTGCCTTTCTGCTGGAACTGTGTTGCTTTCTGGGGACAGAGCTTACAGCAATAACATAGCCCACTTCCCTATATTTTCAGGTGGCTGTCATTCAGTAGCCTGTGGTGTCTTTTGTTGTTGTAAGTTAAATAAAGCGAGTGACATATCAAACTTCCAATGCATCAACCTAGCATAGCATTAGAACTGCACTGTCGGACAGAGAAATATTTTTAAAAGAAGATGAAAATAGAGGAGGGAATTTCTCCATTTTCTATTTTAATGTCAAAACTCTCTTATACATCATAGATAATACCGCTCACAGTTCTATTTGGATGTGAACTAACCATCTACTCAGGCTATACACAATGGGATAATTAGGAGCTCACTGAATCTTATCAGAACAAACAAACAAACAAACAAATAAAAAACCAGCACCCGCTAGCACTGGGCCAGAAAGGAGCAAGGCAGTTCTTAAAGGGGCAGGATGGACTGGGTTAATTAAAAACATGTGTGCATGGCACTATTTGGTTTCAACCAAACAGTGATCCAAATACTCATCTATATTTCCATGTGAACAGACCCTTAACCTGAGTGCTTTCCTTCTGGAGAAAACAGGAGGTGCATAGGAACCCAATCCAGACGGATTGTATTGACAGAAAAGGGATATAAATCTGTTCCCTGCATAGGCTATTGGCTCTATCCCATGCAGAAGCACAAGCACAAGCGCATGTACACGCACGCACGCACGCACGCATGCGTGCGCACACTCACACACACACAGAGGGAGGAGGGGAGAGAGAGAGAGTTATTTTTTTAAAAAAAAAGCTATGAACACTGTTATCGGAAGGCCCCACCATACAAAAATGGGGCTATGTTTAAGCTCATTTTGCTAATTTACACATTTTCTAATTTTTTCCCACATTCTTTCACTAATTGAAGAGGGTATGTATTGAGAAACACAACAAGATTGTGACTGAAAGATTTTTATACCTTTAGCTGTGTACTGAATGTTAGTTAATGAAAGCAACAAAGTTCTCTACTTTCTAATGACATGAGCAAAGATATTGTCAAGATAACACAGCGATTTATCTCAAGAATGTCAGACCCAGAGGTCACCTTGAAAAGTCCCTAGTTAGCTAATTTGCTAAACCATGAATCAAAATGTCCTGACCTTGAAGACAGTGTTCCAGATATTTAGGAAGAATAAAGTATGATGTCTCACTTATAGGCACAATTTTTTATTTCCTTTATATATACATGAAACTAGTTAAAAAAACACTACTCTTCTGAGAAGACACACACACACACACACACACACACATATACACAGTGGTACCTCAACTTACAACCAGCTCGACTTACAACCATTTCGAGTTACAACCAGCAGTGGTTGCAAAAAATTTCCCTCAACTTACAACCACAATTTTGACATACAACCAAAAAAGGCACAAATGTTTAGCTGTTTTCACTTTTTTCCCTTCAGCTAACTGTTGGTCAGTAAAGAGGCTGCTTCTCTGTAGCTCATTCGCCTCCATGGTTAGTTTTGGAGAGAGACTGTCTAGTATTTTAGGTTTTAAAATTATATCCTCCCCTGCCAAAAGCAGATGCATTAACTGATTTTGCATTCGTTCCTGTGGGTCCCAACACGACTTAAGACCATCATCCATGTACAAATTAAGTTAGTAAGTAGAGGTACCAATGTATTTCTCATAGGAATACATTGATATCTAAAAACCACTTGTACCAATTAATAGCATTTCAGTGCATTCCTATGGGCAACATTGTTTTGACTTAAAACCAACTCGAGTTAAGACCATTCTATATGTACCAATTGCGGTCGTAACTAGAGGTACCACTGTATATGAAAGCTTTCTATACTGCTATACCCACAGTAGTCTGCAAATACCTGTCTCAAATTTAATAACTGAAAAGTCAACGTAAATATGCAAAACTAGTCATATATTTTGGCAACTTAAATTGCTTTAAAACTGCATTTTCTCAATTGGTTTCAGCAGAGTTCAGTATCTATTTAACATAATTCAGTAGCTAAAAACTGTGATTTTCATGTTAAAGCTGTTCACAGCTTTAGTGAAACCTCTTTTTGTACCACAATGTTAGTCGTCTCCTTGGAATCTATTTTAGATTACTTATTGCCAATCCATAAAATAATTTTTCAGGTTTCTACAGTGAAAAGGGGGTAATCAAGTTACAAGCACATTAAGAAACAAAATATTGTGATATCAAGTGCAGTTTGCTGCTCACAAGATTTAGGGCTTTGGAGCTGACAACTCACCTATTCTTCCTAGTTTTCATTCAATTGAAACTTAAAGATCTGAGTAGTTGTACAATTGATGGTTGCCCTATTGCTTTGTATATTATGTTTTCAGTACACCTGCTAGGAAATATAACAGTGGGTAATGAAACCATGCACTTTTGTGGATAAAACAAATCATAACATTGGGCGAGGGTGAAAAGCACATCATGCCTTTTTACACATTGCTTTGATACAGCCATGTATTACTTTGTACAACATGTTACTGTGAGCTATGTGGGTACACAAGGAGTGCATATATGCAATATGCTTCAATTATAATTTGTGGAGCAATTTCTTTTCTAATTCATTTAGGTGCATGTCTTTCTATGTGCATATCATATACACATATATGGCAAGAAAAATGATAATTTAACATACAGTTGATATTATACTAGTGAAAGAAAGTTGACTTGAAACAACTATTGACGAATGTTAAAAAAAGAAATTGCAAAAGCAGGTTTTCTTGTGAACCTTAAGAACTCAGTACTGTATGGTCATCATGACTACTGATGAATGGAATAACTTTAATGTTGACAATGGAAGAATCAAAATTGTTAAATATATTCTACACCTTGCTTCAACCATCAATCCAAATTGATATTGCTACCAATAAACTAGAAGACTGAAACCTGGAAAGCTATGAAAGAATTAGCAAAGACCCTTTAGTGTAAAGATATGCTGCTAGATGCAAAGGCCAAGATAATCCATAATCCACATGGCATTCCTGATTACTATGTGCACATATGTGAAAAATGGGGAGTGAAGAAAGCTGATAGGGGGGAAAAGTTGATTCATAGGTTGCTATAAGCCAGAAAGAGCTTAATGGCATATTACACACACTGTTGTGGTGTCCTGTTGCACAGTCTACTGAGGTGAATCAGAACAGATACAAGTTCCAATGATTCAACAGGCCTGCTCTAGTAAGAACATAAGAACATAAGAACAGCCTTGCTGGATCAGGCCACAGCCCATCGAGTCCAGCATTCTGTCTCACACAGTGGCTCACCATCTGCTTCAGGGTATTCCCAAGCAGATGTCTTCACTTGCTTGTGATCCCTGCAGATGGCATTAAGAGATATTCTATCTCTCCAACCTGGAGGTTGTCCTTAAGCCTCCATAGTTATAATTTTTGATACCCTTGTTCTTCATAAACTGGTCTAATCCTCTCTTAAAGCTGTTAAGGCTGACAGCTGTCACCACTTTTTCTGACAGGGAAACTCACTACACTCAACAACAGGATTTCAGTCATGGTGTGCTAATATTGTGTGACTCTTAAAACAGCCCATAGAATTCGTAAATTTACAGGTAGGTTGGGGGCCAGGCACTGGGGCTTAGTTGATTGAAACAAAATGGAGCTAGCATTGATGTTGGCTCAGATTTGGCAGCAATTTTACAATGTTCTATCTGGTGAGGCACTAGTTGCTTTGAGGAAGAATGTTTGCCATGTGTTGTCTCTGCAAATATATATTACAAGCAAAAAGTTGAGTTCAATGGATCTTAATTTCATGCAAATGTATGCAGAACTGAAGCAGGAACGTTTCAACCCAAGGAGTATCTTAGAAACCAAAGGAGTAGGAGATGCAATATGAATACTGCATATTGAATATTCATATTAAATACATGCATTATTCTTGAATATTTAATAATAACCATAACTGCAAGCATGTCAAAAGTGTGGCCCTCCAGATGTTCTTGAACTGCAACTCCCAGGAGCCCTTGCCAGCACAGCTAGTGCTGAAGACTAGCACAGATAATGCTAAAGGTTAGCATAGGTAGTGCTGAAGGCTAGCACAGGTAATGCTGAAGGCTTCTGAGAGTTACAGTTCAAGAACATCTGGAGGGCCACACTTTGGACATGCCTGCTGTAGAGTAAAGGAGAAGGAAGGCAGGCTAGCAAACTGGAAATGGTTTCTGTCTTCTTTATTCTGTTCCTCACAACATTCAGTCCAATTCTCAAGAGGTTCTGTCTCCAGCTCCTTGTACTCTTCTTCACAGGAGGTAGATAGAACACATTCTTTTCCTACTAAATGACAGGCTATCAGTGAACCATATGATCCATTATCCCATTTTAAAATCACGGCCACAACAACAACCTCAAAACCGATTTTCTTTGATCTAGAAAATCAACTAGTCACAATGGGGGGAGGGGGCGTGGTCATAAACACAATATCAAAGAAATACAGGCCAAGTTAAGAGTGTTTAAATCACATAACAAACCGTATAAGGCGATATGTGAAGAACTGTTTTTAGTCTGTGGCTTAAAATCTGCCAGGGCCCCCAGGGGCCATATAGCCCCCAGTGAGAATGGCTGATCTAGATAATGCTGTTAGGTAAGCTTTACATTGGTATCTCAACTTACAACCATTTCTTTTTTAAAAAAAAATTATTTAAATCACATACAAAACACACATCAAGACTCACATCAACTACATCACTTTAATTCCCTCAACTTACAACCACAATTTTGACATATAATAAAAAGGCACAACATTTAAACTGTTGTTCAGCAAAGAGGCTGCATCTCTGTAGCTCCTTCACACCCATGGTTAGCTTTGGAGAGAGACTGCCTGATAGTTTAGGTTAAAAAAAATATCCTCCTCCCCCTCCACTGCCAAAAGCAGATGGATTAGCTGCTTTTGCATCAATTCCTGTGGGGAACTATTCCTATACATACAAATTCCACCTATGCTTCTATGGGGAACAATGCCTCTACCTATGACCAGAAGAATTGCTCATATGGATTAATATTGTTTTAATGCATTATGATGGGAAATAGTACTTCAACTTACAACATACTCGAGTTAAGACCATCATCCATGCACCAGTTAAGTTCGTAAATAGAGGTAACAGTGTACTCGAGAAAAGGGGAAATGGATTAACAATTCCCTGATTAAATAGAATCCTTTATATCCAAGCATTGTATCTCAAACACATGCAAGTCTATTCACTTCTTTAAAAAGCCCTATAAAAGAGGAAGCCCATTCACCCTACAGCAAGTTGAGATGCAGCTAACAGGAGCTACACCTAGGTCAGGGGTAGGCAACCTTTGGCTCTCCAGATGTTTTGGACTGCAACTCCCAGAAGCCCTAGCCACCAGAGCTACTGGAGAAGGCTTCTGGGAGTTTTAGATTACCTGACCTAGGTAATCATATACAATAGCAGAGAGAGTTCCATATGTCTTAATAGCTGTTTAGAACAGAGTATTTTGTGGGGAAGAAACACTGCTTAACATATCTTGGCTTCAAATGTTTTTACAGTTGCTTTCACACGCACATGCACAGAGGCACCCACATGAAATTAAGACTCTGCTAAGAGTATGTGCTCATAAAATGGAATATTAACTATAAATTATGAATACCTCTAGCATATTTCTAGAGACCAGCCAAAGAATCTGACTGTGATGCAGCTGTCCTTTCTTTAATTATGGTCAAACAGGATCGTACATTCAGAAATATTCTTTTAAAACCGTGGTGGCTGTTTTGTGCTCAAATGATACTTTTCTAGAGCAAAGATTCACTTCATACACAATGAAGTAAGGAAAGAATACTGTAACACACACAAACACACAACACTTGATTACAGTATTTCTTCACAACTTCCCACTACCTCAAAAGTGCAAACTAAAACTAAAACAATCTGAACTTGATTAATAAGTCTTCCAGTTTGTCATGTACCAGATATTGAGCTACGTTTTTTACATTTCCTATAAGCTAATGTCAGTGTGCCTGGAGGATGATGGGAATTTGTAACCCATCATACCTGGAAAACAACAAATTGGGGAATAACACCTTGGGTTGTGAGGCTATTGCTCAATAAGCACACAGAGAGACCGCCTGCTTAATTGCCTTTATTCTAACATGGCAGTTTCCTCTTAAACGTACGGTGGTACCTCGCAATACGTTTTTAATCCGTTCCACAGGCAGCAACTTATTGCGAATTCAACTTATTGCAAAGAGCAGTTTCCCATAGGAATGCATTGAAATTCAATTAATCAGTTCCTGACTCTTGGCAAAAGCAGGTGTTCTCACCATGTGCAAACCCAAAATGAACAGCATGGACTGACGAGTCAATATACCCCCCAAGACGTAAAGCATTCTGGGGAAACACTAACATTCCACGGATTTAAACTACAGTATCATATACACAAAGAAACCCTATTAGAAAAGTTGTGTGAAGAGTCCCATAGGAAAAACGTATTGCAGAGAAACCCTATTCAAAATGTATTGCGGAGAGTCCCCACTGAAAAAACTTATTGCGGAGAGTGATTTTTCCAAAATTCTCCATTGTATTGCGGATTAGCCTTGCGCGAAGACGTTGTATTGCGGGGTACCACTGTATACAAGAGTTCATACACAGATTTATTCCTATTTCAAAAATCCTACATTTCTTCTTTGGTTGCAAAGAGAAACATGTGAGGTAGAAATTCCTACAGTTCTAAAAAGAATGTAATGGGCCTTTCTCTGTTTAATTGTCTGCCTCAATGTTCTCTACAGATTTTCATTTTTCTGATGGTTTCTGTTTGGCATTGGAGCAGAGTGGAAATTGTGTGACTGAGGTGGACCCAAAATTCATTTGGCACAGTTCTGAAAACAAGTCTTTATCGCAGCAACTCCATGCTTAATAACAAATCCCACAAAGAATTAAAAAGAAAAGGAAATTTGTTTTCAAGCTTCTAAAGGGATTAAGATAAATAGCATGAAACTATTTAAAGCCAAACAAATATGCACTGAAAGAGCTTTTACAGTACAAAAGATTAACTGCATAGCACATGGAAATACTTGAATATTACCAATCAGGATCATGGATGGATGAATGGATAGATGGAGTTGTAATACCACCTGCCTGCCAAATTTTGGACTGAGGCTTTTCCAAAGTCGCATTTCACTAAAGCCTGAAAGCCATCCATATGTCTTGACTATTCATTATCTTATTTATAAATAGTGAAAAATCTACACTCACATATCAGAAGTATTCCGATACCTGTTTGTTCCAGATATTGGTCAAGGTGACACAGGAAATGTTAAAACAGCGGATCTTGTTAGAATATTATTAATGCCAAAGTTAATAGTCCTGTGGGTTAATTTGTTGATTAATTAGTCATGTAGAGGAATTTTCACCAGAGGCATCATAAATATAAAGGGCTCTTTGAATTCCTAATGCAAACCATGGGCTTTTAAGTGTTATGATAATAAATCCATAGACTTAGTTAAAATGAAACCAACAGGTTTTCAGGCAGTGGTTTAATATTTTGAACAGAAATGCAAAGGCTGTACAAGGTGAGCCTATACTTACCTCCATGGGAAAAGCTTTAAAATTAACAGTGTGTTCAGAGCCACGCTGGTTTTCTCTGCCCCAGTGAAATCGAGCATCGTGCAGTTCAAATTCATGCCCCCGAGGCAATGGCCCTCCCACTAACACTGCAAAAGAGTGTGACACAAATAATAGCAGGTGACATTCAAAGCCAGCAATTTTCTTAAATACTTTCTTAACAGTAAAATGCAAAGGTGAAGTGCTAAAGGGGTGGGACCACAGGCCATAAACTTGGCTTTTGTGTGTGTGTGTTGTTCTGTGGTTGCACATTTCATTCCAAGATACATTAAGCAAAACAGATGGCATCCTGTTGCATTCTCAGTTTGATGATAGGTTTTCATAATGAAAGATAGATGCTGAGGTGTGGATGTGTACCTGTCTATACATCAAGCCTGCATTTTTCCTAACTGCTTAGAGATTCTCTAATTCTAAGCCTGTCTTGAAGAAACCAAGAGT
>JAIOUR011708066.1:0-11278 GCA_020711275.1 Calotes versicolor
GAAAAATCTATAGAAACAGATGAGGCTATGAAATAGATTAGGCTAAATAAAACTATTTAAATTGTTATTATTAAGGTAATGTTTATTTTTCTCCTTCAATAAAGTACAACAGAACAGTTGTCCAAAAATGAACCTATTAAACTGGAGATAGTTCACCTTTCATTAATTTCATAATTACCTATTTATGATTTCTAATGGTATATAACCACCAGATCAGTTATTTTCTAATATAATTGTAAAACTAACCTCTAAAGTAATTATTCTAAAATTGAAACCTTCATCTGGTTGTAAATATTAAGATTATAACAATTCCAGCAAAATGAGTCTTTCTATAGAAAATCATGATTTAAATTGAGCCTTAATCACTAGTGATTTAAATCATGATTTAAATCATGATTTAAATCGAAGTGATTTAAATTGTTTCCACCCTGTTTAGAATTATGATGGCAAACAATGAAACATATGTACACACACATATTCTTGCTATGGATGTGGCCAATGTATTTCTTAGTTGCTGTTAAGGATAGAAGAAGTTCAACCAAAATTTTGGCTCTTGAGCAGGATTTAACCTGTGTTAACTTTTGCCTGACCTGATCCACTTTATGAGTTCTAGAAGGAGGCTGCCTCTATTCTTTGGGAAAAGTTAGTTAGCAATTGGAGAAGAAAGCAGTTTATGTTCCAATGTTACAGAAGGACTCAATGAAGAGATAACTCTGAACGGAAAAGAGGTGGTCCCTGTCTCCCTTGACAATAAGGAATGGATTCCATTCTGCTCTTTGGATAGGTGGACCTCTTTGGCATAAGATGATTGGTTTGATTAAAGGAGGTGTCGTGAAGACTTCAGGCAATAGCCCAGAAGGAAATTGAGATGCTGGCTCAGAATAGTTTACCTCTCCTCTTTTTACACTTTTGAATCAAAGGCTTTGATTGTTTCAGTAAAACTATTTAAGAACATTTATATATTTGTGAGCAGCATTGACCTAAAATGCAACATATTTAATTATACATATGTTTCAGCAAGTTTTGAAGTGCAGATTTTCAGCCTCATTACATAAAAACTGAAATGACTATCTTTTGGAAATAATTGCACAAATGTTGCTGGAAAGTGGATAATACAATTATAGAACAGTTGCAGACATTTGGGTGTTTAGGTATAGCATTCTGGAAAACAGGTTGAGTTCATTAAGAAGAAAGTAAGGAAAGCAGAACAATCTGCTAAATTTTCATAGCTTGAAAGGCAGTGATGATAGCCTCCACATCCGAGTAATATAGTATAACATTTATCACACAGCTTCTTTTTAGGTCACAGATGTGGGCCAATCAGAATTGGAATTTGTTGAACTTTTTTATCTGCTATTTTTGTTACATGTTGTCAAGTTACTTCTGCTTATGATAAACCTATAAATTAATGATATTCAAAAGAGCTTACTGTTATCAGCCCAGTTCAGGGTTTTCAACTAAAGGCCATGGTTTTCTTTGTTGAGTCAATCCATCTCAGATTATTGCATAATATCTTTCATTTTGGCTTTTTAGTGAATCATGTCTTATGAAGATGGGCCAGAAGTACAATAGCCATCATTTAAGTCAGCGTACATCTTGTTTTCCTTTTCCCTTTTTGCTTCTACAGAGAATTTAAGTTTAATTTGGTCTAGCACAGACTTATTTATCTTTCTAAGAAACTGTGTTATCCGAAGAACTCTCTTGCTGCACCACATTTTAATTGAATCTATTTTCCTCTCACTATTGCTCAAGCTTTCAAATCTTTACATCGGGAATACTGTGATACTGATGATCTTGACTTGTGTTCACTTAAACATCCTTATTTTTCTAAGTCTTATCGAATTCTTTCACAACAGTTCTCGAATTCTTTCACAACAGTCACTGCTTCTTTATTCAATGACCTCTGATGTACGTAGAGTAAAACTGGCATAATGGTAGCTTATAATGTGATGCTGAATTCATGGCTGAAGACAGTTTTTAGCGATGCCCCAGTATCCTATTAGGACTGCTTTTCAGCTAATGAATACCCTTGTGAGCGTTTTATTTCTCCTTTTTTGTTCAAATTGGTGTTTTCTTATTCTTAGATAAAGAGCTTAAAATGGAGTATGTATAACAACAGAGACAGAATATTATTTTACATTCTGTCAGACCAGGCAAGTAGATCAGCTTCAAAATAGCACCATTTTATATCACAGACATTCTATGTATAAAAATAAAATTTTCCCTGATTGGGTAAAAGAACTTCAGAGGGAAAAGGAAAAAATAGATTTTCGTAGAAATTGGCTGAACTTGATGTCTTCTACTATTCTTGAAGGAAGGTTCATATTTCTCGTATCTATTGCCCTCCTTACAGTGTACTGAGGATCAAGTATCTCACCCAGATTTAAGGAGTCACGGGAGAAGGGATGTTAACCAAATATAAATTTATTGTTGGAACAAACCAGATGTGTTTCTCTCTGCAGCAATCCCAAGATTTACAGTGGGACGTCCGAAGATGCCTTCGGAATGAATTAAATTCAGAAGTTGAGGTCCCACTGTATTAAAATGAAAAATGCTTCTGACTTTTAATTTTTTATTTAAAACATTACTAACCCACATTTCTCCTTAAAAATATGTCTTACAACAATTAAAAGACAGTATTTAAGTTGGTTATAATAAGTATATTGTTTTAAAAGTATCAATAAATACAATACCAAAACAACAACATCACCAAAACACATTTAATGCAGTAAAGCACAACAATCCTTTTTCAAAACTATAGTCGGCAACCATTCATTAAGGGAAAACTATCCTGGTTTGCCTGCTTGCCGAAGGACAGTAAAGTAAAGATGGGGGCAGTTCAGCCTCCTGAACTCGCCAGGGAGGGGCTTCCACAGTCTGGGAGCATCAACGGAGTGGTCCCTCTCCCTTGTGAAGGTGGCATTGGGAGATCTCTCCCAATGATCCTAACACTTGTGCAGGTTCATAAAGGGAGATGAGGTCCTAGTGGCATAGTGTGGATTGTCAACACTTGGTCAATGAGAAGTATTGCACCCCCTAAACTGTGGTCTGTTAGCGCTGCCTGAGGCACTTCTACCAGTCGAATATTAAACACTTACCACCTTGAGCTCATGTATTGTATTTTAAGAAAATATGGATTTAATTAAAGAGGCACAAATGAGCAAATATTCACTCTCTCTCAGCATCAGGGTTCATTTCCAGCTTTTCCAGGGTACAGGAATCAATGACATGCACATAGCAGATGTTCTCCGAAGCCCTTACTCAGATTTTCCCTTCAGATGGGGCTTTGCTTCAAAGACACCCTTGCCATGTGAATGAGAAGTGAGTAACAAGGTATGCAACCAGTATAGTTTCTTTCCAGGAGTCTCCTTGTGCCCTCTCACTGCGGCAGGCAAGCCCACTTCTGTCCTCCCACTAGTGCAGCACATGGAGGTCATTGGAGGACTCAGGTGGGAGTCCTTCCCTTGGAGTTGAGCCAAGCCCTCAGACAGAGCCCCCCTCCCCTGCCTTCCTTCGACGGCAGGAGGCGTCTCCTACACTGTACTTTGCCAAGTCAGTGTACAGGAGGAGGAAGAGGAGCAGCAGCAGCAGCAAGAAGGCAAGGGGACTCTGGCCAGCTGGCCTAATGGCTGGAGCTGCTACCTGCTCTGCCATTTGAGTTGGGAGCTGGCAGTTGGGCCCCACCTGGAGGCAGCAGAGTCTTCCCCAGCTGCCTCCCTCCGCATGTCCAGATGATGAGCCACCCCAAGGCCTGGATGGACCTTAAGGCTAGAAAGAGTGAAATGTTAAGCTGGGGGTGGGGGAATTCTGTGAGGGACTGCAAGACCCCCCTCCAATTCACCACCCAGCTGTCTGTACCTCTTGGGGAACCCTAGCAGTACTCTCAAGCTCTGAAAAGAGGGTGCTATTCTAGAAGCTCCCCTGTTGGTGAATTCCGTGCTGAGGTGCACCCCTGTCTTTCTAGCATGGAGTGTGGGTGGCATGTCAAAGAACAACAAGAGCAGAAGTGTACTGCAAATAGATTACTGGGCTAGATCTGTTTGTAGATTATGACACTACTATTTTTTCTTTTGAAATTTTGCACCCAGAGCAACTGCCCCTGAGGCCCTGGCCATGCCATGCCATTGTGTACTCCTTGAGCTTGGACCCAAGCTGTTGAGGACTATACTGTATATGTTAGAAACATTAATTTGAATTGTGGCCAGAAATTGATTGGTACCCAGAGGAGCTGCTGTAACCTTTGCCTTGACTGGATTAGCTTTCAGTTTATTCATATACGCTCCATTACTGACACTACACACTGATCTAGATCTAAAACTGCTTCTTCAAATTTAGATGGCAAGAGGGGATATATGTGTATATGCTCATCTTGATGCATGTTACATTTCCAAAATAATTGAAAGGAGTAACCCAATATCAGAAGCTAATTCTTGCTCTTGTATATTGCTAGGCAGAACCCTTAATGGCACAGTAATCTGACAGATATAGATTCAGAAGTAAATGTGGTCTGTTCCCCCACTAACCAGGCAAAGCTTTCTAGACTGTATTTTTGTAGCTTGGTAGAGGGAGAGGAATTTATAGTCTTGTTATTTTAGAAAAAGTAAATTGCAACAAGGTCCAGAGATTATATTTCCTCCTGAACTGTATAGAACAGTGGTTCTCAACCTGTGGGTCCCCAGATGTTCTTGGACTGCAACTCCCAAGAGCTCTTGTCAGCATAACTAGTGGTGAAGACTTCTGGGAGTTGCAGTCCAAGAACATCTGGGATCCACAGGTTGAGAACCACTGGTATAGAACAATATGTCTATTCACAATAGGGAGTGGGGAGTGGTTCCATTCATTAAGATCATATGTGTATTGTCTTAGAAAACATATATGAGAATTGTTGATTGAAAGAAATCATCCCTATGCTACATCAAAAATGGAAAACCAAGTATTAAAGCAAAAAGCAAAAGGTTCTGCTTATATACTGCTCTATAGCACTTAAACCACTCTCTGAGCGGTTTACAGTTTAATAATGCAAGCTACACATTGCCCCTCCTCAGCAAGCTGGGTACTCATTTTACCAACTTTGGAAGGATGGAAAGCTGAGTCAACTTTTAGCTGACTAACCTTGGAATTGAACCCAGATGGTGAGCACAGTTTCTGCTGCAGTTCAGCATTTATCCACTGCTCCATGAGGTTCCTAAGTATTAGTAAGGCTTAGGCTGGCTGTATATTCTGTGCAAACTGGATTTATATACAGTGGTACCTCGCAATACGTTTTTAATCCGTTCCCCGGGCAGCAACTTATTGCGAATTCAACTTATTGCGAAGAGCCGTTTCCCATAGGAATGCATTGAAATTCAATTAATCCGTTCCTGACCCTTAGCAAAAGCAGGTGTCCTCACCACGTGCAAACCCAAAAAGAAGAGCATTGGCTGGCAAGTCAATATACCCCCCAAGACACAAAGCATGCTGGGGAAGGACTAACATTCCACGGATTTAAACTACAGTATCATATACACAAAGAAACCCTATTAGAAACATTGTGCGAAGAGTCCCATAGGAAAAAAACATATTGCAGAGAAACCCTATTCAATATGTATTGCGGAGAGTCCCCATTGAAAAAACTTATTGCGGAGAATGATTTTTTTTTCAAAATTCTCCATTGTATTGTGGATTAGCCTTGTGCGAAGACGTTGTATTGCGAGGTACCACTGTACTTGTGCAGTTGTAATGTTTAGAGTTTAACTGCAAGTTGTAGACCTGTAGCATATCTCCTAAAATGACAATGGCAAGAATATTGTATATATGTGTTCCAGAAATGTTTTACTATATATCTTACTCAAGCATGTTTTCCTCTTAGTGAGCTATTTGAAGTGGATCACATCCAGACCATTTACCACATGTTCATTGCTATCCTCATCTTGTTCATTCTGAGCACACTTGTAGTAGACTTCATTGATGAAGGAAGGTAAGAATATTGAAGGAACTACGTAGATGGTTTACCATATTATCCAGCATATAAGAGGACTGGGGATATAAGATGACACCCTACGTTTCTTGTGAAAATATATATAGGGTTGTACTCACTGTATAAGGCTACCCTTCTTCCGAGACTGTTGTTGGTTTGAGGAATGAGAGCTGGCTCTTTAAGAAGAAAAGATTCTGGGTAATGTAGTCTTCTAAAGCAGGGGTTGACAACCTTAAACACTCAAAGAGCCATTTGGACCTGCTTCTCACATAAAAGAAAACACTGAGAGTCACGAAACTCTCAGTGCTCACATCTCTGCTGCCAGCATCTGATTCCAGGTTGCAAGCCCCTTTAAGGCTTCTGTGCCCACCTGGATTTTCCAGCTCTTCCTCCGATAAACTGTGCCAGACCACGTGGCACTTCTCACGGCGCCCTGTATATCAGTGCACATGGCTCTTCCAGGTTGGTGCCATGTGCTTCCAGCTCCAAGATGGCACCACCATGTGGTTGTGATGCATGTTTTTAGTGATGGAGCTGAGGCAGAGGGTCAAAAGAGCCACATGCGGCTCCAGAGCCATGGGTTGCAGACCCCTGTTCTAGAGGAAGACTTTTTGGGTAATGTAATCATAGACATGTGACTGCCTCTAGGTATCTGATTGGTAGCGTAAAGATTTATGGGAAATGTAGTTTTAAGACATGTATTGAAACCAGGCTTCTAATTGGTGGAGGCAGAAATAAATGGTGTATGTGACCAAAAGTAGCTTCATTCATTTGACTCATTGGCAAGTGGGAACAACTCCATCTAACATGAGGAAAAATCATCTGGTTTCACAAAATATGAGTGGAAATGCACTTTTGAAGAATCTCTACTTAACTGTAAGTTACTCCTCTGAAGAATGCCTGAAATAATCTGTTCTATGTCCACCTCGTGGTTGTTATCTGTATACGACGACCCCCATTTTGGGGGGTGTTTTTCTAATCTGAAATGTCATCTTAAACATTAGAAAATATGGTATTCATTTTTAAAGTACCATAAATATGTTGGTCACTCTTATCATAGGAACCCAAAAGAAGGAAGTGCAGTAACTATTGGAAGTGCTAAAAAGAATCATAGACATAGAGAGATTTCCTGGAAATATTGTGTCCAAAATTATTGCCATCATATTATTTCAGTTTTTTATTTTTTTCCTTCCCCTACCTAAAAAAATTCAGTTTGTGGTTCAACAGTTGTACAGTTCATAGGTCTCCTTAAAGGTGGAAAATTTCTGAAATGGTTCATCTTTGCCTTATTTACATCACCGACTCTTGACATTTTAACAGGGGTGTGTAAACTTTCTATATACACTGTATGTGCTTTCTATAGACCCAGTCCTGCATCTTGAGAAGTGCATACAGTATTGTATTTTTAAATTTTAATTTATATACCACAACATCTAGGGGAAATTTCTTACTCTGGGCAGTGTAATTACGTGTGGTGCATGTGCTTGTTGCTTTCATAGTTTATAGTTAGTTTATAGTGTTAAGAGTAAAATATCTCTGAGAGTATTTAATACTTTTAAAATGCATGGTATGGATGGAGTGATACTAGTACTGATCAGAAATAGTTATTCAGAAACAGTTATTAATTTTCCCTAGAAAAATACATTTTGTCCAACTGAATGAGATGTAACTTTTTGTTCCCTTTGAATGTCTTTGAAGGTTGGTGCTAGAATTTGATCTTCTCGTCTACGCTTTTGGCAAATTTTCAGTTGTTGCTCCTACTTGGTTCTATATGTTCCTTTCTACACTGGTTGTGCCATATGGACTCCTTCTCCAGTGGGCCAAAGGTTATCATAGTTCCTCTCACAAGATCATGCGCTCCTCCTCCTTTGGCATTCTCTTCATGGTATTCCAGACAGTTTGCCTTGGATTTGTGCCTACATACATTACATTGACCTATGAACTGCCACCTGCTTCGTCTTTCATAGTTACACTAGAACAGGTGAGTTTTAGTAACTGAATGGGGGTATTTTAGTATAGGGGAATGAGATATAGGTTTTTCCCATGAAAATAAGGAAAGCAGTTAAGTATTGTCCATAATGAGGACAATAAAGTTCATTGTACTATAGATAGATAGATAGATAGATAGATAGATAGATAGAGAGAGAGAGAGAGAGAGAGAGAGAGAGAGAGAGAGAGAATGAATATGACTTTTTTAGTTGTTTCAGAAAGCTTTAATTGCCAAAATATTGTCTCTTAACATCTAGATTTATGATTTTTTTTTGCAAGTCTGTCTCACACAACATGGATAATGTCATCACCAATGGCTGCTTGGAGATGATAATAAAAACTCCATAGTCCCCACCCATCTCAGGTTCCAAATATCATATTAGGGAAGCTGCAGAACGGGGCAGGGAATGATTTAAAGCCTGAATTCCACTGCCAGTAATTAAAAAATCATTCTAACTTGAATTCTGCCTGAATCTCTATTGAGGGATGGCTCCCCCCCCAAAAAAAGAGTACCGATATTTTTCACCCTAAAAGACACCCCAAATTAGGATGAAATCTCAGTGTGTCTTATGGGATGAAGGTAAAAAAAGGGGGCTTTCTCCAGCCACCCTGAAACGGGGCTCTCCCCAGCTGCAGATGTTCAATCCTGGGCTCTGCTTGGCAACCCTGGGCATGGGAAGGCCTGGTAATGGACACAGAGGGCCAAAATGGGGCTCTCCCATTTTGGGCTTGGGAAAGGCCCAGCGATGGCCACGGGGCTCTGATCTGCAGCCCCCCACACCATCCTGAGCCTTCCCAGGCCCAGCAATGGCTGTGGGGCCCCGATCCGTGGATCCGAGGCTCTGCGCATCTGCTCTCGGCCTGGGAAGGCCCAGTGATGGTTGCAGGATGCGGATCCAAAGCCTCATGGAACATCGGATCATAAGCCTTCACCACTTGCAGTGCTGGCAAGGACATCTGGAGTACTACAGGTTGCGTACCACTGCCATAGAATTACCTTTTCAAGGAAAGCAGCAGGCTACCGTATTTATTCGAGTATAACGCGCACACGTGTATAACGCACACCTGTTATACTCGACTAAAAATCGGTATATTTTTTTTTCAATTAAAAAAAGCCCTTACCGAGGGGACGGGACGAGAGGGGCGGGTGCTGCGTTCGTCTCGTAGCCGCTTGTCGCAGCTGCGCCGCCCACCCCGTCGCCCACCCGTCGCCACCTATGAGGTGGGGGCGGGGGCAGGTGCGCGCGCACGCGTTCGCCTTCCCCCGCCTTCCGTCTGTGAGGTGGCGGGAAGGGTGCGCGCACGCCGCAGTCTCAGAGCTTCCCTCCACTCCCGCCTTCCGTCTGTGAGGTGGGGGTGGGGCGGGCCCGCGCCAAAGCCCCGGAGCTTCCCTCAACCCCCGCCTTTCGTCTGTGAGGCGGGGGGGCGGGGCGGGCACACGCTGAAGCCCCGGAACTTCCTTCCACCCCCGCCTTTCGTCTGTGAAGCGGGGGGTGGGGCTGGTGCGCGCCGCAGCCCCGGAAATTCCCTCCACCCCCACCTTCCTTCTGTGAGGCGGGGAGCGGGGCGGGCGCTCAGCAGCCGCGGAGCTCTGCCGCCCTGCCATCGACCCCTCCAATATAACGCGCACCTCAAATTTTATCTCTTTTTTGGGGATAAAATTGTGTGCATTATTCTTGGATAAATACGGTAGTTTAAAGAATAAGAACATATTGAGGGTAAAGGGCCAGGAAGAATGGATGATTGGAGTGGGGAAAAGGTGGTAGCTGCTTTCATTCTGTACCCGGCACTTTAAAAAGCTATCTGAGTGTGCTTGATGGAACGGGTGGCTCTGCCAGGAAGACTAGCCTCAGCTTGGTTACAAATTATTGATTGTAGATAGTATTGAGTCTTCTTCTTCTTCTTCTTCTTCTTCTTCTTCTTCTTCTTCTTCTTCTTCTTCTTCATACTACTACTACTACTACTACTACTACTACTACTACTACTACTACTACTACTACTACTACTACTACTACTGTTGTGGTACTCCGCTTAATGAACTGAATCCATTCAGCGGGCACTTTGCTGAACGGATTTTTCGTTGTGCAGAGAGTGATTTCCCATAGGAATGCATTGAAAACAGATTAATCCATCCCTGGATTAATGTTTCTAATACATTCCTGTTGGAAACCCCTGTGAGCAGGCCCAGGGAAGCTGCAGACGGCAATGCTTCCCTAGGTCTGCTCACATCTGGTCAGCTGTTAGGTGTGGAGATCTTATCTCCCTGCCTAACAGTTGATAGCAGGGATACCACAAGGGTGGCAGGGAGCCTATTTGAGCCCTTCCACAATCCCTGCCATCTTCCCTGGGCTTGGCGGGAGTGGTGATAGGGCTCCAATAGGCTCTCCGCGACTCCTGCAAGCACCAGCTGTTCGGTGGAAGATAAGATCTCCCACCTAACAACTGATAGCAGGGATGCCATGGGGGTGGCAGGGAGCATATTGGAGCCCTTCTGCCACCCATGCTGGCTTCCCTGGGCTCAATGGAAGGTCTCCGTTGCATGGAGAAATTCCATTAAGTAAAGAGTAAAATTTCGGCATCAGCTTAACATTCTGCAGATCTTCCATTGCACAGAGAGCACGTTAAACGGGGCACCACCGTATTATTATTAATCAGCCATCCACCCACTCATTGTATGGAAGATTACAAAAATAATTAATGAAAAGAACTTGCCCTTTGTCTTGATTCTTTGAGCTGTTGATAATGATATTTTCTTGAAGAGTCCAGAGAAGACCTTGTTTTTTTCAAATCTTCCTGCAGGTGCGCCTGATGATGAAAGCCCATTCCTTCATCAGGGAAAATGTTCCTCGACTTCTCTCCCATCCCACTCAGAAGTCAAGTGAGTAACTTAGTCCAGCTAGATTTCTGGAAACAAGGACACCCTGCCCTCTTCCTGTTCCAAGCATGGGCTGCCTGCACCTCATTCAAGGGCTCACCTGTATAGTTAGCCTTACACAGGTTATTCTGTGTCCTATAAGACTGCAAGTATTTCTGGTGTCTTAAGGCTTAGTAGTGTAACAGTGCATTTTTAGTCAGTCAGAAATAACACTTATCTATAGCCAAAAATAAACATACTGTGGTACTTTGACTTACAACTGGCTCGACTTACAACCATTTAGAGTTACAACCAGCAATGGTTACAAAAAAATTCCCTCAACTTACAACCACAATTTCAACATACAACCAAAAAAGCACAACATTTAAACTGTTTTCACTTTTTCCTCCTTCAGCTAACTGTTGGTCAGTGAAGAGGCTGCCTCTCTACAGCTCCTTCACCCCCATGGTTAGTTTTGG
>JAIOUR011709174.1:0-11317 GCA_020711275.1 Calotes versicolor
GTATTCAGCATTTTAATTTCTGTAATCCGCCTAGAGTAGACCATGGTCTAGATCAGGCCTGTCCAAAAGGTGCAGAATACAAATCTAATAAATAAATAAATAAATAAATAAATAAATAAATAAATAAATAAATAAATAAATAAATAAATAAATAAATAAATAAATAAATAAATAAATAGTATGTTGTTTTTTTCAATGCAGATTCATTCATATTGATTCAGACAGCACGATCGCTTGAACTGATGCAGGTAAGTGTGTGCTGGGTTGGTGAGCAGATGTAGTGGAGTGGCAGATAATACCATTTCTTTTAATTGTTTTTAAATCTGTTTGATGCCAGCACTATTGCACTAGTGCACCTAGACGTCCGAGGGGGCAAGAGAAGAGAATTACCACTCTGACCTTGTTTACTGCTTATTAAGAAAATTCTTAGGAAAGCTAATAAGCTGCAATAAAGGCTTTCAGGAAATTTTTTCCTCCCCATGTGGCCAGTTAATGCAAACAGATCTAGGAAAATCCTGAATTTACCAGTGAAACCTCACAGTGAGTGGATTCCCACGCCTCTCACTGTGTGATCACATTCGAAATACTGTCAATTGCTGATTTTAATGGGAAATATCTGAGTTTTGTTGCTGAAATTAATTGCACCCAAAGAACATTTTTCCACTGGGCTATGCCTTTAGCTGTTCTCCCCAAATATTTCTGGAATGAGTAGATTTGACAGTAAGCATATTTGTTTGGAAATAGAGCAAAGATTTATCTCCAGGTGACTGTATGATTCACATGAGTAACCATTCTGAGCCTGACGTTAAACACAATTTATGAGAATAGCAGATACAAAAATTCTTGTAATCCATTCTTGCTTGTGAGAAATGAGACAGCAATCCTGTGGCATGCTGTCTGATGTCTCCCATTGCCAATGGGAATAGAAAACAAACCATGGACCACCCATCTGCGCTTTGTTCACCACTATATCTTCTTGCCTCTCCATTGCCCAAAATGACACAGTGCCAGAGGGGACAGAAAGTAGAAAAACCAAAGTGCTATTTGTCTGGCTCACTGGAGAAGAGACAGACCAGATTGTTGGGTTCATAAATCATAGTACAGTATGTTTAAAAGAGAGAGTTTTGTGTCATCGACTCTACATCTTCTGATAGTACACCCCAAATTTCTAAATGGCTTTTTCCTGAGCTTTGTTTGAATCTTACAACTGCATTAAGGAGATGGCCAATCACTTTGGGACCCCATAGAAGAGATCCCAAGGAATGGAGATGCATCCCCAAACTGTACCATCAGGGATCAGCCACCTAGAAATGACTGGAGAACATAGATTCAATGCCCTAAACTCAATAACTTTCCCAGAAAGATACTGTGATCAGCATTATCAAAAGCCACCAAAATGCAGGAGGGCCAACAGGGTCCACTTGTCTGCCTCCCTTAGTAGATTGTCTTGCAGGGTAACCAGTGCTGTTTCATGTGCTATGGGTGAAATCCTGTTTGAAATGGATCTAGGGTACCCATGCCTTCCAGCATCACAGTTAATCAGTCACCAGCCTCAAATCTCCCATAAAAGGAGATTTGAGATGGGTCTATATCTGTCACCAAATTAGGCTTCTTAAAATTTGGGCTTATGATGGTTCTTGTTGACAAATGTATATATAGCCTACAAACAGGGCAGCTGCCACTTCCATACTAATTGCTGCTCAAAAGACCTGTGGCAATTTCACTAACTAGCCCATAAACCTTTGGTGATTGGAAGGGGGGGTGAAACTGTATATACTACCAACCCATTACTGCTGGATAACAAGCAAGTAGGAACCTTGTACATTTCCCCCAGCTGACTAAATGGAGGCTATCAAACCTAAGACTTGGCCCTGATGAAGGAGTCTCAGACTCGAGGCCCTCCAGATGTTCTGGGACTGCAACTTCCAGAAGCCTTCAGCACTAGCTGTGCTTGCCTATAGCACTAGTTGTGCTGGCAAGGGCATCTGGGAGTTGCAGTTCAAGAACATCTGGAGGGCCGCATGTTTGAGACCCCCTGCCCTAATGCATGAATGTTTGCTTAATGATATCTAATATTTGATTAAGCCACCAAAGAAGCACTGACCTCACCTGCAATCAGAACCAATCTTTGATACAAAATTTGACAGTCATGCAACTGCCTTTTAGTGACTCATACTCTACATGATCAGCCTATAAATTAGCAAAGAGAGACTTGTGGTAGAAATGTTGTGTCTGAATCATTTGTAATCTAAATGAATGAACACAAGAATTTGAAGAAAAGTAATGCTGTGCTTTTGTTGAGAGAAACCATTTGCCTGAAATGTGCCCAATATGCTCTTTATTGTTTTAGGTGACTGGAGAAGGATCTGCCAGTCTATCTATAATACACAGTGAGATCCTGGCATGAAAACAATTTTTGCAGACAGACATTATTTCACCTCCTTATGTTTGAGGTGACCTTGAGGAGTGTGAATACAATCAGCAAAGTCAACAAAGCTGCCAATGAGCAGCTCTGCCAGATGGGAACCACTCACTCTAAACAGCTTCTCTGAGTCATGTACTTTGTGTGGGTGGTAAAAAAAAAGGGGGGGGGGCAGAAAAGGGAATGGGAAAGAATCTGATGCTATATTTAACCACGAATAATAGGAAGAGGTTCAGCTATTGAGTTAAGTTGTAAATAACAGTGAAATGAAATCACCCTTTAGACATTCATGTCTCTATCATTATGGCCTGCTGAGAAAGTGCATGAGTAATGAAGATTGAGGTTTTGGGGGTGGGAAGGAGAATCTGACCCCTGTTAAAATGAAAAGAGAGAGTGAGCAAGCACTGCATCTTCTAAATTACTCTAGACCAGTGCTTCTCATCTGGGTCCCCAGATGTTTTTGGATACAATTCCCAGAAATCCTGACTAACACAACTAATACTGTAGTGAAATCTAGGAGTTTTAGTCCAAGAACACTGGATCTGGAGAACTGGTTCTCAGCCTAGGGACCTAAGGCTGAGAATTATTGCTCTAGATAAGTGGTTGTCAAACCCGGCCCCCAGATGTTCTTGGGACTCCAGGTTAGAAAACCATTGCTCTAGATCTGTGGTTCTCGACTTTAAGTTTTCAAGGCATTCTTAGTCTTCAGTTCCCAGAAGCTTTTACCATCAGTACCCTGGGGTTTATGGGAGTTGCAGTCCAAGAATATCTTGGTTACCCATACTGAATTTGTTCATGGTGATGCTACTTCACCCTATTTGTGAGATGACATGAAGATGAGGCCCTATTCTGATCTTCCTCTGAGCTCACAGAAAGAAGAAAATCAGATCAAAGGATGTTCTCATGATGACAGAAATAGAAGTCCCATGCTTCCACTTAACTGTAATTAGATGCCAGTGTGGTTTATTAAACATGGTGTGGATTCTTAGAACCACTGTGATATGTTGGTTAGGTTACAATTTGACTATAGTCAAATCCTCACTCTCAAAAGAACAACAACTCATGGACTCTCCTTGGGGTACTCTCACTCCCTCAACATAAATATATCTCAGAGCATTGTGAGGAAAAGGAAAGTCGTGCACATTGCTTGGGACTTATTGAGGGAAAGGCAATCTGTAAAGGTACAATACAATACAATACAATACAATACAATACAATACAATACAATACAATACAATACAATACAATACAATACAATACAATACAATACAATACAATACAATACAATACAATACAATACAATACAATACAATATAAATGTATTTGGCTCCATAACTCAACCTGAAATCTAATGAGAACAAGAGCAAAATGTACTATGATTCACATTATATTAATCAACAGGAAAGGATGGATTTTCTTCAGTCGACTGTGGCAGCTGGGATTTCAGACAATGTACTTAGTGGCCTGGAAAAATATTTGCAGAATTGTTTCCAATTGTTTTCACTTTATTTGAATTTCATTAAAAAAAAAAAAAAGAACTCTCAGAGCTTGGAGAGCACACAAATATGTTAAGCAGGAGAAATGACCAGTGCTGGGAAGAGACCACATTCATGCATGAATATTTCAAGTCTCTCCCATTTTAATAGCCTTAGTGAACTTTTTGTTTCTGGAGCTAGAAATTTTTGCATGATGAAGTAATGATAGTTTTCCTGGGTTTTGTATTTTACATGTGCAGAGTCACTGTCTTGCTTCCTCATTTATTTTCAAGTTATAAATGATTCTGGAGAAAGTGTCAAGGAATCACTGTTTTATGTCTGAAAGGGGTGGGGGAATGGCCCGTGGTGTTTGCAGCCATACATTTTATTGTCATTGTCATCTGTTTGAAACCCTCCAGCGGTTTCCCACAGCATCGGTCCATATTTTGAAAATCAGCTAAAAAGGAAACGCTGGGAAAGCAGTGCATTAGCTTCCAAATGGCAGGGCTTTTAGTCTAGGAGCACCTCTGCTCAGTGGCAATTGTTCAAGTTCTTAGCTGGAAAATAGCTACTTCCTCAACTGTTTCAAGCACTGAGTTTCAAGGTTTAAATTGAAATGCATAATGATTTTTTAAAAATACATTAAAAACATTTGTGGTGTATGTGGATAATCATAACTCCATGCGATTCATCAACACAGGCTGCAAATACAGTTTAGTGTCATTCTCCTTCAAGTCCACTTTCAGGTAGAAAACATTGCAGTATTTTTTCTGCACATAAAAAGGAGCCTTAGTATGGATAAATTAGTTAAATAAGTCTACCGAAGCATGTCTCCAAGTTGCAGATGACAGGGGGAGCCATTGGAAAGTTCCCATAATTCAGTGGTAGAACACTTATGGCCCCAGGTTCAAACCAGCACTTCTAGTGCATCTCTATGATTCAGAAACATAGCTGCCTTTCTGACTCAGAATATGTCTAAGGTGCTAATAATATCTGATTAAGATAGAATAGTGAAAGTAAATGAGTAAATGGTTCAAAAATAACTACCATATTTTTCGCTCTATAAGATGCACCTGACCATAAGACATACCAATTTTTTAGAGGAGGAAAACAAAAAAATATATTCATTGTATTTGCTCTATAAGACACACAGACATTTTATGGGGGAGTGAGTCTTATACAGCAAAAATACAATAATTCTAAATAAGCAGTACTAGTCAAAGGGAAGCACAAACATTCAGATATCGAAATAATGACTTCAAGGTGATCCAAGTTAAATCTGACTCTCTCCAAATTACTTCAAGCCAAAGCAACCCATTTCCTAAAGATTCAAAGTAAAATTAAGACCAGGTTCTGCGTGAAGTGCAGATACCCTGTAGACAGTAAGGGGCTAGATAAAGAAATGGTTGGGTCTAGGTAGCCTCCTGTAATTCACCAGGCAGTTGACACTGCAATTTCACTTACGGCGTTTGGCACCTAGTAGCCCCATTCAGCCAAACTGCCTCCTGTTCAGTTGCTCTTTCCTGGCCTGGTTCTTTTTTCATGTTGCATCTTTCTTTATCCTCAGCAGTCTACAGGTGAGTCAAAGGAGATCTGGCCTCCTTAGCTCCTGTTTTCAGGAGCCTTCTTCCTCTTCTTTGATAACACAGATTTGGTACTGAAAATGTGATGTAAATCGCACTAAAGCTGCAATGCAAACTCAACACATGGAAAAGACATTGACAGTTTTATAAATAGAACTGGAGGTTGTATTATCCACAGCCCTTGCCAGGAGAGTATATTTCATGATGTTCGATAATGTGAAACCGATGTTACAGTTACACTGCTTGTAATAACTCAAGGTGCCATATTACAAAGTTTCGCATCTAAGCACTGCTTCTGAAACACATTTTAGTTGATAAACTAATTTTCCTATGGCCATGGAGAAAATAGAGATGTGTTGAAACATATTGATAAAATGACATTACAGAGGATCTGCCATTAAAATGGCTAATATAATTCCAATAGATTTGTTTACCCAGAATCCCACATGAAATACAATCTATGGGATGACTTTAGGTACCATTCTTGCAAAATGAACCATCTAGCCCCTGCACTGTGAAACATTACACTCTTAAACAACAATGAAAAAAACTGGTTTACCAAGAAGCCAAGAATAGCATATATCCAAGAACAACCATAAGTTTGTAGTATTACCTTGTACCCTGGCCTCTATTGTTCTCTTATTGCTCTTAGCATTGATAGTACTTTATCAATTTATATTATTTATTTATATTTATTGTATTTATTAGTATTTATTGATAGTACATTGATAGATTTAATAATGTTAATGTTATCTCCCCTCAATCATTGTTCCTAGCTTCAATCAATATCTTTACTGTTTCTTGACAACTATTGGGTACTCACTACCACCAACTTTGTGTTCCTGAGCTGTAAGCTACCTTGGGTCCTTTCCAAGGAGAAAGGTGAGTTGAAATATGTTAAATAAATAAATAAATAAATAAATAAATAAATAAATAAATAAATAAATAAATAAATAAATAAATAAATAAATAAATAAACACTTGCTATTAAATATATAGTTTGACTCAATGTGTGTGTTTATAATTTATTTTCAGTACCAAATTCCACTGCTTGGCAATACTTTTATTAGAAATAACCAAAAGGTTGAAAGACAGAAACCCATGTTAAAATCTTCCCCTAATGCAAACTTTATACTTCCTCACCAATCTTGCTTTTTCATTCCTCTCCTACTGCCTCCTCTACTTAGTTAACATCCAGGCTGATAAATAACACTGGTCATGTTGGCTTATAAAAAGAAGAAAAAATCCAAAATTCACACTTGTGCAATTCTTGATGAACACTAAAGAGTATTACCAAAATAGAAAACAAATTTGCAGGTTCTGTGACATGCATTTAAGTTTCCACTTGATACTTGTAACAAATCCCTTTACCACAAATTAAAGGACTGGATCTTTTAGTCAGATTTTTAGCACCACTCTTATGAGTGCTGTAGCAATTTAATGCTAAACAATAATAATTCAAAGCAAGGTTATGTATGCAGAAAGTTGTATGCAGAAAGTTCTGCCAAATGAAATCATGTTAAGAAGTCAAAAACTCAAGTATCTAATGATTTTCTTGCTTCAAAAGCATTGATGCATTTCTTTAGTGTTTACTTTCATTATCGATTATCATGCATTGCCTATAGAAGTCTGACTCTGAATGGCTAAAAGTACATTCCCGTAAAGCACTCATCAAGGCCTCAGAGTTTGAAAATAAAACTTTCAAATGGCCACAAAAACATACTTTAAAAATACAGAAATCTAAAAATAGGCTATATGGTGAAAATGTTGAGATACATTGACTAATATTCATTTATATATGATTGCTATAATATCTGAGAATCTTTGTCACCTCAATTTAGAACAGCAGTTCTCTGAGAAGATTACTGTTGCCGTTGCTGCTACTGTTCTAAATTGAGTTTAGATTTTTACTGTTGCATTTGATAAATGGCAATAGCCCCAAGTCTCCTAGGGCAAGCAATGCCCTTGACCTCCAAGTTCATTCCCATTTCCCTATTTATATTATTTGTGCTTGCTCCCCTCCACCACCACCCCCGTCCCAGGCTAAGATGCTGGATCTAGCCAGACAAAATTTCAGAGATGCCAGGCCCAGCCCTATGCACAATACTAAAAAGACACAATGTTTGTGGAGTAGCTTCCCTCTGACCTTAAATAAAACACATACAGTAAGTATTTTGTTCAGTGGTATATGTAACACAAGGACTCACAAAGTTGATCACACAGTAGTACAATAATAGAGTTGGATGGACCCTGTAAGGCCTTTGAAGTCCACCCCCTAAATATTTGAAAGATTTGCTGCCAATGTTTGATTACGAGCCAGTCTTCATCTGTTATGTTTTATACAAAATGTATAATTTTATTTTAACATAAATACATATTTTGTTTGATAAAGCTGCATTAAATAACTCCATGATCTGGGTTATTTAGTCATAGAATGGATATTTTCATGCTGAAATACTAACAGATGGTCTGCCTTTATTTCATAACAAGAAATTTAGTCCTCCCTAAGTCCAAGTGTAGCATGGTGCTCAGTCTGTAGGAGGGGAAGGAGTTGAGAAGACACCTCACCCCCGGGCTGCAGTTAGGTTTAGAAAGAATGAAAGAGGAGATGCCTTGGCTCCTCACTTCCTATTCCATGGTGATGCCCCCATGTGACCTAGCCTGATTTTGCATATGCATGCCTGATTACTAAAGTGGGATTTGAATATGTATGCCTGATTGGCTGAACTGTGAGTGATGTCACCTCATTCCAATGATGGAACGGACAAACACTTTTATATAGAGAAATTGGGAAGGCAATTGTATGCATTTCTGGCATGTCTTGCTATTGCTATTTTTGTTGCCATTGTTATTCTCATGGTGTAGAAAGTTGGTGATTGCTTTGGCCGGTGCATTTTATGTTGTGTCTTTTTATTATTGTGCATAGGGCTGGACCTGGAAGGTTCATGGCAATATTCTTTTTGTTTTGTTTTGTTTATCAAAGTCATACAGCCTTGATAAACAAAACACACACACACACACACCCAAAAAAACATTGCCACGAACCTGCCAGGCCCAGCCCTATGCACAATACTAAAAAGACACAATGTTTATGGAGCAGCTTCCCTCTGACCTTAAATAAAACACAAGTGCCATTTAACTGTTCAGTAGAAGAGTTAATCTGACTCTGTGATTGGAACTAGTCTTGCTTTTCCTTTTTCCTTCTTGTATATGAACAGCTAAATCTGAAGGGTAAAGCAGTCTCGGTCAAATGGAGTATCTCCACACTGTCAGTAATGCTGATTTTTCAGGTTTCTGGTCATGTGGAGAGCTCCCATGAAGAGAGACTTACCCTGCTCTTCAGAATGAGCTCTCCAGATGTTAGAGCTAAAACGGAAGACACAGAACTACCCTGCTCTCTTTCCTCATGGATTAAGATTAGGCCTGAATAGAACTTTAGTAAACAATAGGTTGTTTATGCAGCTGCTAGCATTCAAATTACAGTTTTCTATTTTCTCTCTGTTTGGCAGTGGGAAGGCTTATATCTCGTCTGACACTCACAGCAATGTTTTTGCATCGTATTTCAGCCATAGAAGGGCATGGGATTTCTCCCTCTCCCTTTGTCCCAATACATGATATTGGATGAAAAGTACCCCAATGAGAAAATATGTTAGATCGACTGGGATAATTTTTGTCTGGGGAAAAAAACACCTGTACACGATAGGTGACAGAACTCAGGAATACTATTTACAATTCTTCAGATGATGAAGTCATAACATTTCTACTGTACAGTACTACTGTCTTGTGCTTCTTGACTTCTTCAACTAAGCATAACCCGTGTATGGTGTTAAAATGCCCCAGCTCTTAGAGTGTTACCATAAAAAAGGTGAGTGTTACAAAAAAAGTGGGAAAGGAAACTGAGTGAGAGGATCTGGACAAAATATAACTAGACTCTAGCTAGGTGTGCTATTGATATCACTGTCTCTTTGTAATATCAACTTCACAAACTGATACTACCCTTTGACCAATTTGCTGAAAGTTTCAGTATTACTGACACCCATTTGTGAAGTAAAAATTGAGGGCTTCAATTTAGGCTTTAATGTATGTATTTGTAATTAATGAGTGTTAATCATGGCCAACTGTGTATTTTACAAGAGAAGCAGTATAGGAGTTGAGATCCAAACCTTTATGTTGCTTCCTTTTTATCTCTTTGACAAAAGGGGATGGTCGCTTTGAGGAACAGAGGTGGAGTTTTAGCCTTCTTATTGTTTGCCTTATGAGAGAGGTGAAGGATTGTGGCTACTTATATACCTCCAATTGATCACGCTGAAGAAATTCAACTTCCATGAGTGTGTATTTCTTGAGTTTTAGCATCCATACGTGTGCATGCACCCAGCAATCCTAGATATACCTCCATAAAGATTTGTTTGCAGCATGAGGTATGGCATACTAATGGTTCTCCTGTCTTAAGAGGTCTAGTGCCACAACTAAAATTTATTATGTGCCTAAAAGGATTTTTCAAACGGGACTGTTCATACCCAGAGACGTAACAATCACTGTACACCAGTAAGTAAATCATGTGGAGGAGGCTTGTGAAAGAAATCTTGGTCTTTAATTTCTTGATGGTAATGATGATGAACAGAGCAAGGCGGATAGTGCGTGAAGGAGGAGAGGGCATTCCAGTAATATGGAGGAGTGAAGGAAAACACAGACAATCAGAAAACAGAGGTAGTAATCTCAGTTTTAACAAGAAGATTAATGGTGACAACCAAAGAGAGGTGGTGACAAGGAGAAAGTGGGAGTGAGAAGATAAATGGGAAGAAGCATGGCCATGTAGATGCTTAGAAACGAAGTTTACCCTGAATATTTAGGGGTTGAATAGCCTTCCGGAAGAAACTGCCTTCTTGCTGTGGTGGATCCTATTATCCCAATTGGTTGTTTATGCTGATTGAGGATTATAGGAGTTGTGAGTCAAAACAGCTAGATTACGCAATTTCAGAAGATCAGGGAAGAGGACATTGGGGCAGGAAAGAGTAGAGGAGTGCAGAATTCAAAATCTTGTAACAAAAATACTCCACCTAATTCAGTACACTCAATCAAAATCGGACTGACAGATATACTATTGAACTTATAACGTGGGCTCAATGTTTTCCTAAGTCACAGTCCATCTATTTGGTTCATGCATTCGTTTTCTCTCTTTCTTAAATCATACTCATACTTCTACTCTTGATGGTAGCAATGTTACACACAAGTAAATACAGATTAGATCCTGGGAGCTGGAGTGACTCATGAGTGCATTTCAATTGATAAATTTTGACAGTCTGAACATACCTGTACTAGGCACGTAAATTGTTGCAGATATTTGAATTTCTGGTAAAATTCATTTTGCTATGGAGTAGATGTACTGAGATCCACAGAGGAGAAAAGTTACAAGTTCCCCCAAGTCCACCTCTATTTCATTAACTGGCACTTAAAGTGTCAAAAATTGTCACCCCCTCCCCACTTTGAGATGTGGGGGTCTTTTAAAAGAAATCTTCTCTTACAGTTGTATTTTAACTTTTAAAATTACCCAAACTTGCTCCCCAAAGTGGGGGGCATACATGCTTAACTGACCAAACAGATCAACAGCAAGCAACCAACTTCCAGCAAGGGAAGAAACAGAAGAGAAAAACACTCAGCAAGGAACAATTGGTTAGTGTTGGACAGACAAACAATCGTGTTGCCCAGTCACACAAACCACAGATGATATGAGAGATAGAAAACAAAACTCCAACATAAATCAATATCATAATCATTTCCTTGCTACAGGAAATCCTAGAGGACTAGGAGAAAATAGAATCCCTATGGAGAATTGCCAA
>JAIOUR011710285.1:0-11271 GCA_020711275.1 Calotes versicolor
AATGGTTGCAGTATGGTTGATCCATGTAAACAAAGATGCCAGGACTGGAGCCCACCAGTCCGGGTTGTCTAGTAGCAAGTCAGCTGGAATATAATCTGCTCCAGGGGCTTTTCCTGCTTTTTGTCGCTGAATTAGTGATACAATTTCCCTAGAGGTCACTGGGGGCCAATCCCCCAAACTTGCCAGCTCTTCCTGAGGAGGTGAGGGGGAATCAATATCTGCTGAGTAGATGTTTCGAAAGTGAGTCTCCCAAGCATTGGGAGGAATACAAAAATCATGCATGAGTTGGTGGCCTGTCATGCCCTCTGCTATTATCCTCCAAAAGGAATTTCTCTGAGTAATCAGTTTAAATACTTCTTTTTCAAATTGTATAGTTTCTTTTGTGACCAGGTAGTTTTTTTGCTTTCTATACTTGGTTCTCTCTTTTAAAGGTCAGACTATTTACCTGCTATGCCCTTGCTTCAGCAGTATATGTTCAGTTATAAACCTCTGGATCCTGCTCCTAGCTTAGCCTAGAACTTGGTAAATCGCTGTGTTTCACCATATTTAGAATATGGGAATAAAATATATATTAATATCTATTAAGGGCAGTCAAGATAAATCAGATTGTCATATTCAGTGTTTTGCTTATAAAGTACTTAGGTTTGCAAAAGCATTTACTAAAGTTCATTGATTTTGTCTTTTGCCATCTGTTTCTTTTCAGAATTTGTGTTGCCTTAGAATCATTTATGAGATTGCCCTACAGAGCAAAAAAGTTTAAATTATACTGTACAAAACCAGTAACTCTACATGTTAATTACTTTAACAACAAGGTAGAGACAGTGTAAGTATGATTTCTGTGAGCTCAGGTAACAGTGCTTGGTACTGTGACCTCTTCAGGATATACAGTATTTTACAACTTTGTGGGAATTCTTACACCTATAAGGATCTTATCTGCACAAGCCGTTTCCAGAGTGGGGAAGTGCTCTTTTTTAATCTGCCAGAAGAATACTTTTTGTTCAAATGTTATCTTTCCTTTTGCTGTATACTCTTGGAAGCCTCGTAGTGCTGTGGTTAAATACTGAACAGCAGCTAAAACTGCTCACGACCTGGGGATCAATTCCCAGACTAGCCGGCTCAAAGTTGACTCAGCTTTCCATTCTTCCGAGATCGGTAAAATGATTACCCAGTTTGCTGGGGAGGCCAGTGTGTAGCCTGCTAAATTAAATTGTAAAAAGAGAGCACTTAAAGTGCTGTAGAGCGGTATATAAGTAGAACACTTTGCATTTGCTTTTTGGAAACATTATTATTGTGATGCCACAGTGAAATAACCATCTATTTATTTTTAGTCCTGTTGACAGATGGGATATTGCAGCTACACAGTATTTCCGAAATCTCCTGAATGGTGAGAAAACATACAGAATATTAATCTTAAATATATGAGCAAATGCATTAAAATAAGCGTAAAATAATCCATCTGTGACATTGAGCTGGAAGACAGACATGAGTGCCTGAAGTAAAGAGTATTGGTGAGCTTAATATTCAAAGTACAGGACTAGTCTGAATATCAAATAAGCAATGTATGTATAAAGAGGCAGCTGACTGCAAAATATTAAAACAGGGAGAAGGAACTTGCCTTCAAAGTGTTTGGGACTTTACCATGTAGAAGCTCAAACCAGAACAAACTAAAGTAATAATTTTAATTGTATTTCTTGTCATCCTGATTTAGGAGTGAGCTAGCGCATAATGAAGTTTACTAGTGATGTTTTATTAATGACTTGTCTGTTAAATGGCAAACAATTACAGTGGTACCTCGACTCAAGACCATAACCCGTACAAGGAGGATGGTTGTAAATCAAAATGGTTGTAAATGGAAGCACCATTTCCCATAGGAACACATTGAAACCTGATCAATCCATATCAATAGTGGGCACCATTCCTATGTAAACGCAATGCATTTGGGGGGGGGGGATAATGCAAAATCAATTAAAAACTGCTTTTGCAGGGTTTTCCTCCCTTAATCTAAAAACAGGTTTAAAAAGGGGGCCAGGCCATCTGAAGTCTGCACCCACCCCCTCATCCAGAGGTTTAAAAAGGACAACACCCCACCAACCCTCCCAATCTCACATAGATGTTGCTTAAGCAATCTCTGGAAGCAAGGGTGGGAAAATGTTTTTTCTCCCTCTTTAAATCCAGGGCAGGAAAGGCTGGTCCGCGCTCAGTGTGTGTG
The DNA here is from genome assembly GCA_020711275.1 of Calotes versicolor. Taxonomy (NCBI): domain Eukaryota; kingdom Metazoa; phylum Chordata; class Lepidosauria; order Squamata; family Agamidae; genus Calotes; species Calotes versicolor. The sequence goes on from JAIOUR011710285.1 coordinate 2,210, forward strand.
AATGGGCAATTACTACTCAGAGCAGGCACACACCAATGGGGGACGAAAACCTCGCATAATGATTGCACTCCCATTCCTCCCCAGACCCTAACACAATCCATACACCCCACAAAACCTAACCCCAATCTACAACATTGTTTCATTGCCCACCCTTTACCGAAGGAAACTCACCAGAACAGACAGGCAGGCAGAAAAATCATATCAGGGTCATTCCGTGTCAAATCAACCAGTGCATGGAACCTTGATGTCATGGATTTTGTTCATTTTTGGTAAATTTGTACCTTATTATGAGATGTGTAAAAAAATTTTTTTCAGATTTTTTGGTCCATCCGTTTTTGAGATACGGCATTTTCAAAATTGCAAAAAAAGGCCAAAATTAACTGCTCACCATCATTTCAACTGTCATTTACTAGATAACTATGATAGATACAGACCTGAGACAGGTACCATTCTAAAGCTTATGGATAGGGCTTTCATGTGATATACAACATGATGCAATTGTACATTTTCAGAAAAAAACACTAATTAAAATTAATTTAAATTTTTAATTATCAGAAAATCGGAATTTTTTAAAATTTTCAAAAAATTCACACTTAAAAAGATACACATCTTGTAGCCAATCACTCCAAAATTCAAGATGGTATCTCAATGGTATTATACAAAACTTAAATTGTCTTGTTGGCAGTGACGAGGAATTAAATTGACTCGGCCCCAAAAATAGACTAAATTCTCTATACCTAATGATTAAGAACCTCTTTTTTTACTTGGCTAGCCTGTTGGATGATTTTGTCATCTCCTTCTGGGTTAGCTGGTATATTCCATCCACCATGAGTTGTCATAGACACATGCCACAAAACCATTCATGTGATCAAAATTGACATCTTGAAGATCAGGAGTGACTTTAATACAGTGTAAAACAGAACTACGAGAAGCTGAAAATGCTTTGGTTTCTAATTTTTCTGTTGATAGGAAGGCATTAAACCATTGAGTTCCTAAAACAGGAACTGCTTCACCAAATCGTACTTGTAAAAATCTCTCCTCTTCCAGGTATTTTTTGCAATATTAAAAAAACGTATTGCATGGTTGTTTGCCTTCCCCCATGCAAACAAATGTTGAGGTGTCATTATCTGATTTGAGAGGGGTTTTGAAGCCTAGCCTTTGCTGCAAGTCTCCTCACTGTGCCTCCAGCACCATCACAAACTCCTTGCCATATGCAGTGGCATAAAAATGCCACTCTGCTTCAAGGAAATCTGTGGTGGTTATACAAACTTGCAAAATTCTTATGCTGCAGAGCCATATGAAAAGTAAAATATCTTTTTGAAATATGGAAGCAATTCCACTTTCAAAATATTAAAAAGTTTTATTTGGAAAGGATGAACAATAACTGTGTCACGTTTTAAATATTCTGAGATGAAAACAAATCTCTTATATCTGAATTGATCACAACAAAAAGATGAACTGTTGCCACAGAGTTGTTCCATTCAAATGACTGGACTACATTTTGCAGAATGAACTACCGTATTTATTCAAGTATAACGCACACACGTGTATAACGCACACACGTGTATAATGCGCACCCCAAATTTTTGTTTAAAAATCGGTATAAAATTTTATTTCACCCTCATTGCCAACTGTGAGGCCACTCGTCACCAATTGTCAGGCGGGGGGCGGGGGCAGGCACGCGCGTTCATCCCGTTGCCACTTGTCGCCAACTGTGAGTGTCCTTGTTAATATGTTTAATACTCTCCATGAGAATCAACCCCTGCACACGATCGCCCCCCCCCCGCCTTCCACCCCTCGTTTATAACGCGCACCCAAATTTTGCTATCTTTTTTTTGGGATAAAATTATGCGCGTTATACTCGAATAAATATGGTAATAGTTCTCAGGAAAATCATGCCACCACAGCTTCATTACGGCAATGTGTAATTGTCTTCTCTGAAATACAACCAGATTTCTGTGTGGTGATGAAATCACACTTTTTCAAGATGGACTGGGTTGACAACTCCTCACAAAATCATCTGTGGTTTTACTAATACAGTAGTTTCAAATAAATACTGGTCCACTGAAACCCACTGCTTGTAGGTGACAGTGCATGGTGGATGGGATGTGTTCTTTCAATGGATGTAAGAGAATGTGAAATCAAGCTATTATACTTATATCCAGCTGGAATAGCAACATTATTCTCCTAATCCTAGGAAACCGGATGTTCTTATAGTGCCAGGAAACATCATCCTTTGCAAACTGGATCCAGTTACAGCTACAGGGAGAACATACCAGCTAACCCAGCAGGAGATGACAAAAGTGTCTAACATGCTAGCCAAGAAAAAAGAGGTTCTTAATCATTAGGTATAGAAAATTTAGTCTATTTTTGGGGCTGAGTCAAATTAATTCCTCGTCACTGCCAACAAGACAATTTAAGTTTTGTATAATACCATTGAGATACCTGTCTCAGGTCTGTATCTATCATTGTTATCTAGTAAATGATAATTGAAATGATGGTGAGCAGTGAATTTTGGCCTTTTTTTTTCAATTTTGAAAATGCCATATCTCAAAAACGGATGGACCAAAAAATCTTTAAAAAAATAATTTTTACACATCTCATGGTAAGGTACAAATGTACTAAAAATGAACAAAATCCATGACATCAAGTTCCAAAATGGATTTTTCATTGGTTGATTTGACACGGAATGACCCATCAACATTGTTTTCCAAAAAGTCTCCAAAAGAACAGCACAGTCCAGAGCCAGTCACGGTTCTAGAGAGTCATGCACACATTTTCCCCTTCTTATTCTTGGTGATTTTCCTACTCCAGTCACCTTGTCATGACTGGGGAAAAAACTGGTTTAAACCTATAAAGCCGTAAATGGCCTGGACCCAAACTACCTCAAAGATCGTATTTCCCAGTATAAACCAGCTTGGGTGTTAAGGTCCTCATGAGAGACCTTAGTATAAAATTTTTAATTACAATGGTTGCATTACTGCTTTAATTGAAATTGTAGAATTGCTTGTACCCATTAATATTTTACTGTTCATTTGATTGTTCTTATTCTTGTGCACATTCTATTATGATTCTTTTGCTTTCTTTTAGTGTTCTGTCACCAGTATTGTATTAGCAATGATGTTATGCTACTTCTCATTCATTGTTATTATCTTTGAATGTTATATTGCTGGGAGTTGAGCCTGCCCCAAGGCAGACCTGGTGATGGCAGCAGCTCCTTCACCCATTTTTTAAAGCCAAGCACAGGCACATGGGTTGGCTAGCCTCCCTGCTTCTTTTTCCATAGCAATTGCCCCCATGTGACCTAGCCTACATTTGGATATGTATGCCTGATTGGCTGAAGTGTGATTTGCATACGTGCACCTGATTGGCTGACATATGAGTGAACTGAATGTTCCATACATGGAATGTTGTGTCTCGTGGACGTAGTATGTTCAAAACCCTTTTATATAGAGAGATTTGTTTCTTATGAACTGTGATTTACTTACTACATCAATTTTTGTATATTGTCCTCCAATAGGGTAAGCTGCCTTGGGTCCTTTCCAAGGAGAAAGGTGGACTAAAATATGTTAAATAAAAATAAACTGGAGAAAAGGTCCCCTTTCCCCTCCTTTTTGGTTTGTATGTTGAGGCGGTAATCGTAAGTGGAGGTACATTTTTGTGACCGTTGCCAACTCGAATTGGTTGTACCTTGAGCTGTTTGTAAGTTGAGGTACTACTGTAATAAGATGTGAGGAAAAAGGGGGAGGCAACTAACGTTCTTATCTGTTCTGTTTTTTATAGTAACCTCCCAAGTGGAGGCCAAGTTGTGTGATTTTGAAGAAGATAGTTTTGACGTCTATATTTATGTCACAATAAAAGGTGAAAAGGTAAAACAGATCACACTGAGAAATCTGTTTATGTAACAGTGGCCAGAGTCCTACTGTTGTAGAAAACTTGTGTAAAATGACTGTTGGCTAATTGAAGAGGCTCTGGAATGCATGCCAGCCACATGGCTATTTGTGCAACTGAAACACACATTAGCTAGCATACTGTCTGGTTACCCACAACAAGTTACCCAACCTTTGCCAACACTAGTAAGATTCTAATCAGTATTTTAGAATGGATATGCCACTACTGAGTTGTAGCATCTGCTCCTCTTTTCTAGTAATAGTGCTGTACTGCCTCTAGTAGAACTATTTGCATTACATGACCAGGCAGTGTTTACCATGGATTCCAACTTCTTATGATGGTGTATGGTTGTGATCTGCTCATTCATGATTTTGTGCTATTTACTGTATATTGTAATGGACCTGACTTTTTGGAGTAACACTCCCAAAATCCCTAGGCTGAAGGAGTTGGGAAGATGTTGTTTAGAAAACAACACATTTCTGAACTCTACACACCTGCACTGTATCTGCAAAACACTATGTGCCAACAATTAAAAAACCATTCTCAGCCCTGTCTATTCTTGTTGCTGGAGCCAAAATAGGAGAAAAGAGCATGGAGATCAAATGCAGGCTCTCTCCCTTTTCTGCATACAGTATATGAAGAAAACTAAAGTGTCAATCTCCCAAGGAATAAAGTATATGGAAATAGACTCACAGTGTGTTTAGTTGATTTGGAATTCTGCAGATATAGGAATATGGTGTAGGACTAAAGAGCTGATGACCTAATGGAGAATATAAATTGGGATAATATTGTAATTCTTTTGAGACATGATCATAGTTCCAGAATGGCCAAGTTTGTATCCTGGTGAAGAGCTTTTGTGTTTCTTAAGATACGAAACAAGCTAGGCACAAAAGTACATGTGAAACTGGAAAAATTAGAATATTTTACAGAAGTTCATTTATGTCAGTAATGCAACTTAAAAGTTGAAACTTATATATGAGATACTCATTACATGCAGTGCAAGATAGTTGCATGAATTAAGACAGTGATTAGAGGGTGACACTTTGAGCCTAGAAACTTGCACCTTTTCACAATGTTCTAATGATCTGAGATTGTGGATTTGGGGTTTTGATGAGCTGTAAGCCCTAATCACCAGAATTATAATAAATCATACTTTGAACTACCTTGCTTTGCATGTAATGAGTCTATCTTGTATATTAGTTTCACCTTTTAAGCACTGGCGTAACTAGAAGGGGGGCGGGGGAGTTCAGCACCAAGGATAGCACCATTCATTGCATGCAAATCTATGCAAATTATGGTGCTGTCCATGGTGCTGAACTCCCTTCGCCCCCCTTCTAGTTACGCCAGTGCTTTTAAGTTGCATGACTGGAAGAAATGAACTTCTGCACAATGTTCTAATTTTCCAAGTTTGACCTATATGTATAGTGGGATTGATAGTTTGCAATGTTATTTTCAAGGCAAGCATTAGCTGTATAGTGTACAAAATTGCATTGGGTACTATGTTGGTTTCTTGAAACAGATTGTAGACAAGTTGACGGCACATGGTGCAAGTACAAATTATCACTAATTTGTGAGTCATCTATTCTCTACATTGCATAAAAGCAGCATGCAATTGATTAACCTAGTGGCAGATGACTACTATGATTTATGTCATACTGGCTAGGGTCTCTTCAGTGTGTACCTTTTTGATTAAATAGATAATGCCTATTCTGAAGAGATGTTGCAGTAGGCTATCCTGCAAAAGGGCTCATATTATATCAGTTTGGTTGGAAAACATTCATTCTTCATCATAGCCTTCTGTGTATACAGACCTATCGGTATTCAGTGTGCCTGCACGCTGCCATCGGTCAATTCCAAGCTCTTTGATTTGCTGCTGCCTTGCTTCCCTGTGTGCATGCTCCCTGTCTTCGAGCCTTCTCCTCAGTTCCTTTTTACTGCTGCTGGAGTTGCCTTGCATTGCAGAGCTCTCTTGCTGCTGTTGACAAAAGGAATGTTTTAGATGTTCATAGTAGTTTTATAGTATAGTGTAGTGTAGTATAGTCAGTGTTCTTAGAGTAATAAGTTTGTTAGTTTTAAATTTCTACGGTTCTCTCTCCCCCCCCCCAGGTTTATGTCCATTATGGGTCTTCTTAAATGGTGCTGCTCTTGTGTTGATAAACTGCCTTTTGCAGATGCAACAAATCTTGCTGGTATTGCTTGGGGGAGGATCACCAACCATCTGGTTGTGTTCACTATGCAAAATTCACTAAACCATCCCTCCACCAAAGGTCACCTCCTGGAAAGGTGATCTCTTGGAAAGAGCCCTCCCACCTGCCAGACAGCACACAGAGATTCTCTCAGAGCCCCAGCTCCTGCCCCAGACAATCCCCAGCAAAAGACGGGCCACAAGAAAAAAGGATAATCTAAACATCATGATGTCCCCAAGTCGGGCTCTTCAAGGTCAGGTTCTAAAGCGTCGACATCAAAAACTTCAGCGTCGACAAAGGAATCAAAAAGAAAGCGCAAGGCGCATCAGGTACCAGTGCCAGCTTTGACACCCCACGCATCAGCCCCAACAGAGCCCTCCCCACGTCAGGAAGTCCCTCACTGTTCACCACCAGCCCAGCTGCCTCCTCCATCTCAGTGCCCCGACACTGACTCGGAGCAGGGAATTCCAGCGATGCCGAAGAACCATCTCCCTTTACCAGTCAGGGCTCTGACTGGGGGGAATTATCAGCCAAAGTAATGGCTATACTCCAGGCTCACCCGAGCTCAGCCCTTTCACCAGCTGGCTTGGAGTTGATGGAGGGGTTGGCCTCGGACTCTCGACATGAGCGCCCACTCCAAGGAGATGCCGGTCGAAAAAGGGACTGACTCCGGAACCCCAGGACACATAAACACCAGAGCCAAGTTCAGCACAGTGCCAACCACTGACATTGGGCTCAGATAGCTTAACATTCTCACCGTTCTCTGGAAGTCTCTTCTGAGTCAATCTCGTCAGAAGCATTGACGTGCAATGCCTGTGCCATGTTTCTCATCCTTCCGAAGAACCAGAACAACTACACTTGCAACAAGTGCAAGATGGTGGCTCTATTAGAAGAGAAGGTCCAGCACCTTGAGGACAGCATAGGGAACCTCCAACAAATAAAGGGCCTTGGGCTCTACTTGGACAAAGTGGAACACACTCTCCTCCACAAAGAAGACACAGGGCACACTTTGGAAGAAGAACTCACTTCACCAGCTCCTGGCGGAGATTCCTGGAGGAAGGTGACTCAAATAAATAGAAGGGCAAGGCAGCCCTCTGCAAAGCTGAAATTACAAAATCAGTTTGAGACTCTTTCCCTCATCACACCTGAGGAGGAGTGTACAGAGGAACAAACAGTGCCACCTGATGAGCTCTCCTTTATGAGATACAAGAAGACGAACAGGAACAAAATGAAGACTATCCTTTTAATACAATTGATGAGGTGCTTGGAGAGGAACAGACTGGAGGAGAGAGGCTCCTTGTACTAGGGGATTCAGTTATTAGAAATACAGAAAGATGGATTTGTGACACACAAGAAAACTGTATGGTGACTTGCCTCCCAGGTGCACAGTTGGCAGACATCACCAGAAATCTAGATAGCTTGAGTGAGAGAACAGGGAAGGAGCATGGTACATGTTGGTACCAATGATGTGGGGAAGGCAAAGGGAAGGAACATGGTACATGTTGGTACTAATGATGTGGGGAAGGCAAAGTGGTCAGTCCTGGAAGCCAAATTCAAGTTATTAGGAAGAAGATTGAAGTCTGGGGCTTTCAAGGTAGAATTCTCAGAAGTGCTGCCTGTTCCTTGGGCAGGACCTACCAGGCAGGCAGAGCTCAAAAGCCTCAATCAGACAGTGGTGTCGAGAGGAGGGCTTCACATTTCTCAGAAACTGGAGAACGTTCTGGGACAAGCCATACTGTTCAGGAGGGATGGGTTGCACTTGAACCTTGATGGGACCAGATTGCAGGCACTCAACATCAAAAAGATGGCAGAACATCTTTTAAAATGATGGGGAAAGCCAACAGGAGCTGAACAGCAACCGGTTCAGGAAAGTATACACTTGAGCAATGAGAAGGATGCAAAAATTATCAAGCAGCGCGAGGAGCCACTCACTAGCACTCTAGTGGAAGGAGATAAGAGATCTAATGATACAACGTGGACTCAAAAGACTGCATCAGAAAAACACATATAAATGTTTGTATGCAAATGGCAGAAGTCTCCAAAACAAGATAGGAAAGCTGGAATACTTAGCAATGGATAAAAATATTGATATTATTAGCATCTCTGAAACCTGGTGGAGAGAGGATAACCAATGGGATACAATTATCTCAGGATATAAACTATACAGGAAGGACAGGAAGGGGCAAATGGGAGGGCGTGTAGCCCTGTATGTCAAAGAAGTGATTAAATCGTATGAATTGGAATATCTAGATTACTTAAAGTCATCTAGATGTTCCATTAGAAACTCTGTGTCAGTGTTAGAAACTGTGGGTAAGAGTAGCAAGCTACAAGGATGGTCTAATGGTAGGCATATGCCAGGGGTGTCAAACCTTTTGCAAGGAGGGCCAGATTTTGTGAGGTGAATATATGTGGGGGCTGACAGCACTCTCAGCCTTCTCTGGGTGGGGTGAAGCTTCTTTCTAGAGAGGGAAGCGCCCAGCACTGGTGGAGGGGGTCTGTGCATCAATACATGCAGCCTCTTCTCCGAAAGAAAGGAGGGTCATTCCGTGTCAAATCAAGCAATGCATGGAACCTTGATGTCACGGATTTTGTTCATTTTTGGTACATTTGTACCTTACTATGAGATGTGTAAAAATATTTTTTTCAGATTTTTTGGTCCATCCATTTTTGAGATATGGCATTTTCAAAATTGCAAAAAAAAGGTCAAAATTCACTACCCACCATCATTTCAGCTGTCATTTACTAGATAACTATGGCAGATACAGACTTGGGACATGTATCATTTTAAAGCTTATGAATAGAGCTCTCATTTGAGATACAACATGATGCAATTGTACGTTTTCAGAAAAAACACTAATTAAAATTAATTAAAAATTTTAATTATCAGAAAATTGGAATTTTTTAAAATTTTCAAAAAATTCATACTTAAAGATACATGTCTTGTTGCTAATCACTCCAAAATTCAAGATGGTATCTTAATGGTAT
>JAIOUR011710841.1:0-16754 GCA_020711275.1 Calotes versicolor
GCCTCAGTTTAAAAAAATTGTTTTAAGAAATAAACTCCAGTACAATGCAAGGTTACTTTCTGAAGCTAATGCTTGGGTTTTTATTCCAGGTCAATCATGCTTAATTTTACCTTTGCTTCAATGCGCAGTCTCCGTCCATCAACAATGAAAGGCTCCTTAGTAAATTCATCATATGTGTACTGCCATTCGCATGTTAACTGGCCAAATGTACCCCTTGTCACAAACAATATGCCACTAAAATGCAAACAAAAGCACTGAAATAATAAAATTACAAACAAGCCCATATACAGTATCAGTTATCTGATGAGAATATGTAGGGAAGGGGGAATATTACAGTAAGTATCTTCTAGATTCATTTCTCATTGCCCATATTCACGTTTCCACAACCTTGTAATGAACTACACATTTGCTAATGAAATCTGGTTGAAGTTAGTCATGTATTTGAGCATATCAATCAAGTATAGGAAGACCAATAAATCTTATCTACTGGGCATAAAGGGGGACACAGAAGGGCCCTTGCTGAAGAATGAAAGAAGAAATAAACTTTTTTTAAAAAATCACTATATATCAAGGAACAATTTGAACACAAAATAGTAGTTCTGTATTAATGTATGCATAAGATATACAGGAAGAGTACAGTTTAGATCAGCCCATTCTCAACAGGGACAACATGACCCACTGGCTCGGCTGAAAGTTGCCACAGAATTGAAACAAATACCTATAAGGTTTATTACACAACATATACAATCTTGATTTGGCCTATATTTTATACTGTGTTTATGGCTGTGGTAAAAAAAAGCTGAGAATGGCTGGTTTAGATGATCATAAGTCCAATTTAGGTTATTGCTATCAAGCTGTTTGTTAGTAATTCTACTTTTCATAACCACCAAAATATTAAATGATTTTTAAGCTCCTATTTTTCTAATTCCAGATTTTTATTTTGACTCCAAATTTTAGCATACAAATCCCAGCATAAATCACTGTGAAGCTGCCTGACATATGCTTTGAAAAACTTAAAATTTATTTATTTATTTATTTATTTATTTATTTATTTATTTATTTATTTATTTATTTATTTATTTATTTTACTGCTCCATCTAGGCAGATGTACAATTTGGGCAGTGTACAATTAAACAAAATATACAGGTATAAAAAATGAAAACATAAAGTATTCAATAAGAATAAAAACAAATCGAGTCCAAGGTGGTCCAAGATGGCTTGGGAAGTGGTGGAGTTATGTACCAGCCGTCGGGAAGGCCTGTCTGAAAAGCCATGGTTTTAGTGTTTTCTTAAATATTTCCAGTGATGGAACCAGGTGGATGTCTGGAGGTAGTGTATTCCAGAGGCAAGGGGCCACTGCCAAAAAGGCTCAATTTGTTTTCTCCCCCCAGGCCTCTCTCAACTGCACGGACAAGGTGGAACAGGTGCTATGGGTAGTCTTCTGTGGGAGAAGGCACTAAACTGCTTAAGGCACTAAACTGCTTAAGGTTTTATGTCATCATCAAGACCTTGAAGTCAATGTGGAAGCACATGGGTAACCAGTGTAAGGAGGCCATGAAGGCCTCCTTACACTGATGAAATCTCAATCCCGGTTAGAAACCTGGCCACTATTCTGGACCATCTGTAGTTTCCCCAGCAGCCTCAAGGTTAGCCCACAAAAAGGGTACTATAATAGTCTAATCTCAATATTACGAGCACATGGACAAGCGATGTCAGTGCCTCAGAGTCTAGATAGGGGCGCAACTGGGCAATCTGCTGAAGACAGTAGTGGGCGGATCGGACCACAGACACCACCTGGGTCTCCATGGTGAGTGCTGGGTCAAGATGGATACCCATGAATTTTAAAAGCTACGCATGTTCCAAAATATGGTCTGCTTTCAAGCTGATCCTAGACTGTATACCCCTGAAGTAACCATGTACTGAGTAATGTATTTGTTAACTACTGAATAAGTTTTCCTGTTCTTTTTAATGTTATGCATACAACTTGTAAAAAATATAGCAGAAATAGAAAATCATACCTTTTTGTTACCATTAGCAAATCTGTATTATTAACCATTGCATGCGTAAAGTATCTCAGTTTCGCAAATCTTCCGTTCTCAATATTCTAGAAGAAAAAGAGAGTTGTATAGAATTCCCTAGGGTGCAGACATTTCTGAGGAAAATCAAAGTTTAATATAATATTTCATCTGAACTTATTTTAAAACCTTATAAAACATAAATACCTCTCATGTCATTGGGACAATTAATATCTGCTATGAGTAAGTAGCTCTCAACTAAATTCTGAATGACATTAATACTAAGTTGCAGATCTTTGGCTTCATGGGCCAGAATACTATTAGTGAGACTGGGATAATGCAGTACTGTAAAAACCATAACTGTCAACAGCCAGAAGTTAATGATTTGTTGCTCGTCTCCCTCTCTGCACACCCAGTTATAGGTCTGGAATATGAAGGATACAATTTGCTGCTGTAATTTAAACCATTGCCTTTGCACTGGTGTGACTAACCAGTATGATTCTGACCATAAAAAGTCTCAACACAAAATTGTATCAACCTGCTGCCTCCCACCCACAAACAACTCAGAATATCCAGGGCAGTATTGTGTGAAGATGACTTCTAAAATTTATGTCTAAAATGATGAATGCACCATGTTGGGTTTGTTTCGAGGTGTTACTGCAAACCTGCGACTACTCAGTATTTTCGGACTGCCTGCATTGTAGACAAAATCAGTTATTTGAAAAGCAAAAACCATTTCCAATTAAAACTGAAAAAATACTTGGGACTTTTAGAAACTAAATGACTCCTAATAAATCTAATGGTTTCAGTTGCCTTTTTCCAAGTTTATACAGTGGTACCTCGAGTTAATCCATCAATGGTCTTAACTCAAGTTGGCCATAAATCGAAGCACCATTCAGTGCATAGGAATGCACTGAAATGTGGTTAATCCATCCGAGTAGTTTTCCAGTTTTATGTCAAGGAGCTGGTTATATTTCGAGGGAAGATTTTGTGACCGCTGCTGGTCATAACTCAAAGTGGTCTCAAGTAGAGCCATTTGTAAGTCAAGGTACTACTGTGTACATATTTTAACACAGTAAACTTTCAGGTACACAGTATAGCTTGTATTTATTTTCTCTAGTTATTATTTATTAATTCTTTTATTTACATGCCACCCTTCTCCTGATAAAGGGATGCAAGGTGACTCACTATTAAAAATCTTAGAATTAAAACATAAAACATTAAAAAACATGAACAAATAACAAATAAATCTGAATATTTTAAAACAAGTAAACATTAAAAACTATCTTAAATTTTAAAAAAGACATCCAGGGACTCAGTCATGATTGTTAATGGCCTGCCTGAAAAGATGGTTTTGCATGTCAGCAGAAGGATAAAAGGAATGAGGGACCAGCCTGATCCCCTAAGGGGGAGCATTCAACAATCAGGGAGCTGCCAGAGAGAAGTCTCTCTCTCTTGTCTCCCCATCAGCTGTACTTGTGCTGACAATTGGACCAAAAAGAGGGGCTCCTCTGGTGTCCTAAACACCAAGAAAGTTCATACGGTGAGATACAGCCCTTCAGATAGCCTGGACCAAAACTGTACAGGGCTTTATAGGTAATCACCAGCACTTTGAATCGGGACTAGAAATGAACTGGTAAACACAAACTGTTGTAACAGAGGTGTTATATGCTCCTTGGAATTGGCCCAAGTCTGGTTGGTGAATTTTGCACCAGCTGAAGTTTCCAAACCATCTTCAAAGGTAGCCCAACATATGGAGTGTTAAACCATGTGAGATGTAACCAAAACGTGTTGCTGAAATAAAATCAAACATCACAAGGAACGAGCACAACTCGTTAACTGTTAACTGTTAACTGTTCAAAAACATTCCTGGCTGCTGCCAAAATCTGCACATCCAGGCTCAGGGATGAATCCAGTAGTACACCCAAACCGTGAATCTGAGTTTTCAGGAGAAGTGTAACCCCATCCACCACAGGTTGTATCCCTATTCCCTTACCCCACCCTTCCAATTGACCAGGGGCACCTCTATCCTGCCTGAATTAAGATTCAGTTTGTTTGCCCTCTTCTAGCCCATTACAGATGCCACATTGTTGTTGTTCAGTTGCAGTCGAGTCCGACTCTGTGCGACCTCATGGACCACAGCACGCCAGGCCTTCCTGTCCTCCACTGTTTCCCGGAGTTTGCCTAAGTTCATCCCTGTTGCCTCGCTGACACTATCTAGCCATCTCGCTCTCGGACATCCCCTTCTCCTTTTGCCTTCTATCTTCCCTAGCATTGTCTTTTCTAGGGAGTCATCCCTTCTCATCTGGTGGCCAAAGTATTTCAACTTCAGCTTCAGCATCTGTCCCTGCACTGGTTTAAAACTCAGACAACTACCTTAAAATTAGATGGGAAGAAGAAACAGAGTTCAGTGTCATCCACATACTGGTGACACGAAACATCAGAGCTCCAGACAACCTTTCCTGGTGGTTTCATGTGGATGCTAAAAAGCATGGGGGGGGGTTGTAAATCAAATCCTGAGGGCCACTACAGGCCAATGGACAGAGGGTTGGGCTGGGATCCTCCATCACCACCTTCTGAATTCTTGCTTCCGATTTAAACAGCGTCCTAGAGTCCCATCCCAGAGAGTTGACCCAGGATACCATGGTTAATGATTTAGAAAACCAGAGGTCCAGAACAACCAACAGGGGCATATTCCCCCTGTCCAGTTCTAAGTGTAGGACAGGGGTGCCCTCTTGGTATTCAGAGTTAATTTGCCCTGTACTAGAGAGGGAAAGCAGGTGAGGCTCAATGAGAGACTAAATAAAGTTAATCAGTCAAGCACATATAGAGTACACAATGTAATTGGATAAAACCGGTATATCAGTGAAGTGAGCAGAATGCTCTTTGTTCCGGCTGGTCCCATTGATGTTGCTTGCTTGCCAGCCCAGTCTGTTCCTCTCTGTGTATGAGTATATCGTCATGTGGAACGTTACTCTGTAAGTTAATGTATATATGTATGCGGTAAATAGACCACTAAGAAGAGCCATGTGTCAGAGTCTATTTGTGTGTGCTACTTGAAGAGTTCCTATGCAAGTGCAGAGTTTGCTTGCTGATGCTTGACCATGTATCCTGGGCTAAACAATGTCTGGATGGTGGTAACCAGGTAAGCAGTGGTAGCAGAGAGAAGAGTGGTAGCAGAGAGAACTCCAAAATTAACAGTATGGTAGCAGAGGTTGACTCAACACTATCAAAGTGGTAGCAGAGGATGGTTCAACACTAATATGCCCCAAGGTAGATCTCTAGATGTTTTTGGCCTACAACTCCCAGGAGCCCTTGCCATCATAACTAGTGCTGAAAGCAAACAGCTAGTGTTGAAGGCTTCTGGGAGTTGTAGGCCAAAACATCTGGAGATATACAGTACCTTTGGTATCTCCTGGTGTAGGACATCCACCATGGCAACCAAAGATATTTTGGTCCCATTAGCAGGCCTGAAACCAGACTGAACTGAGTTTAGATCAGTGGTTCTCAACCTGTGGGTCCCCAGATGTTCTTGGACTGTAACTACCAAGAGCTCTTGTCAGCAAAGCTAATAGTGAAGGCTTCTGGGAGTTGCAGTCCAAGAACATCTTAGGACCTGCAGAATGAGAACCACTGATCATGCATGCGTACGTATAGCTACAAGACACGTGTGGCAGATGTTCTTGAAAGATGCACAGAATCTCCTCATGAAATAAAAATGTGATCTTCCAAGAGTTCCATGTAAGGAATACTAACTCTGAGTATGATGTTGAAACCTCTAGGGCAGTGGTAGGCAACCTGTGGCTCTCCAGATGTTTAGGACTCAAACTCCCAGAAGCCTTCTTCACTAGCTCTGCTGGAGAGGGCTTCTGGGAGTTGCTGTCCAAAACATCTGGAGAGCCAAAGGTTGCCTACCACTGCTCTAGGGGACATGTTCCAAACTGATGAATTCTTGGTCTACAAAATGGAGCATAATTAAGAAAATGTGTGCCAGAAGCCAGCTTTAATGAGGCTATTAAAAGTCCTGCTCCACTCTTCTTCTGATAGGCTACATACACTTGCTGCCAAAAGCTCCCTAAAGTTCTTATTATTAGCTTTCCAAGATTTCACTACTTTTAACACTGGTTTTCATGAGTTCTATTTTCCTCTTTTAATCATTTTAAAGAAACCTGGAAAGCATTCAGCTCCCTTTTCCTACCTTCTTTTTTGTTACCTGGTCTACTGTCCCTTTCAGTTGCAACAGAACATGTCCAGATTGGTCCTAGCAATGAAGGAAGCATACTCTGTGCCTAGGCAGAACAAGGAGAGCTCCACAACAGCATCCGTTTGTTTAGTGCCAATCAACCACATCCTGAGGCAATCAGAAAGCTGTCTTCAGGCTCATTCTATTACTGTAGAGTGAGCTCTGTCAAGATATATGTAACATATATTGGCTTTAGCAAAGCCTTTGGCAAACTGCCCCATATTCTGATTAGCAAGCTGACTAGGTGTGCTAGCACCAGTGTCATCTGGATACACAGTTGTGTACACAACTATTATGATTACAGAATCTTAAGGTAAACATCAGTATGAATGGCTCCTTCTCAAACTTAGGAGAAGGCAATAAATGGGGTTCCACAAGGCCCACTCTTGGACCTGATGCTCTTCAATATTTTTATCAGTGAGGGTGTACAGGAGATACTTATCAGATTTGTGGATGATACAAAAGTGGGTGCAATAGCTAATTCTTTAGAAGACAGGAACAAAATTCAAGAAGATCTTGATAGGATTGAAAGCAACAAAATTTAACAGCTTAAGTATAAAGGTCTACATCCGAGGTAGGGGTGGACCACATACACAGTTACTAAATGGGGCATACCTGGCTCAGCAATACTACAAGTGAGAAGAATCACTAGTGTGATGTGGCCGGGGGGGGGGGAGGCAAATGCTGTTTTAAGTATGCCTTAACAAGTATAGCCTCCAAACCCAATGAGATAACAATCTCCCTGTATTCAACACTCATTAGGCCTCATCTCAAGAAAGACGTTTTAAAGAAAGATGCCAACAAACTGTAGAAACTTCAGTGGAGAGGAACATGGAAGATCAGGGACTAGAAAATCAAGCTCTATGAGGAAAGACTAAAAGAACTGGTTATGTTTAGTAGAGATGGACACAAATACACAAACTAGAATACCAATGGAAAAATGAACCAGGAAGCCAGCCTGTTGCCTTGTGAGCATGTGCCCATAGCCCAGCTGACGACTGCATGTTTTTTGGCTTGTGGTTTGCTTTGTGCCCCCTGGCTAATGTATACCCTGAGGAAAGAAGACTGATATAGTAGCATTTTTCAAAGTCTTAGAGATGAAGAGCGAGATCCGATCTCAAACAGCTCAATGCAGGACACATAATATTGGACTCAAGCCAGATTTGGGCTGAATATCAGGACAAGCTTCTTAACTGTTAGCGCAGTACAATGGAATCCGTTACCTCAGGAGTTGGTGAGAACTCCAACACTAGAGACATTCAAGGGAAAACTGGACAGCCATCTCTCAGATCTGCTTTCATCTGGCTTCTTGCATTGAGGCAAGGGTTACTCACTGTCCTTGTATGCACTTTCCAACTCAATCATTCTATGATTCTGTGATCAGGCAGGATACAGAGGCAGCTTTGGGTGTTATGAAGCAACAAGAAAATAGAACTTATGATTTTTACTGCCAAGGAGGAAGAGATAAATTTATTTATTTACAAATAAATCCCACTACCAAAAGGTCTCTGGGCAGCACATAACAATGTATTAAAATATTTGTGAGATCTTACTTATTGCTATTACAGTGCTTTATTTAACTCTATTAATAATAACGCACTGCAAATTCAACTCTGACTTACAGCAAATTATTCTAGAAATCAGAAATCATTTATTATCTCCTTTTTCTGGAAGTGTCCTAGGTCTGTGCAACTCACCCAAAGATACACTGACTAGCTCTTTTCCCTGACAACACAGTGGAGAATCAAATTCCTTGTTTACAGCCAAATACTGATCTCACTGAGCCATCCATCCAGACTTTAGTTCCAACTACACTTATATGGGGTGCTCAATATGGCCTAGTAGGGAGTGACAGATTAGGACTCAAGAGGTGTGTGTCTGAATCCCTGCTCTTGCCATAGAAACACACAGGGGTAATAGGTTCATTGACAGAATCCACTCTTAAACACCTCACTTACCTTGAAGATCCTATTAGTGCTGTTTTAACTTAGATACAATTTGACAGCTCACAGCGAACTAACACATTTATATCTTTCATCCAGTGAACATAAGGAGTGCATATGGCTCTCTCCCCATTTTACTTTCAGGAAAATGTAATCCATTTTTCGTAATATGTACTTGACTAGGAGTGGGAGGCAAGGTGCTACATCATGGGTGCCCAATATGTAGATCACAGTCTACCAGTACAGTGGTACCTCTACAGCCACAACTGGTACATAGAGAATGGTCTTAACTCGAGTTGGTCTTAAGTAGAAACAATGTTTCCCATAGGAATGCATTGAAATGCTATTAATTGGTACAAGTGGTTTTTAGATTTCAGTGCATTCCTGTGAGAAATCCAGTGGTACCTCTACTTGCAAACTTAATTCGTACATGGATGATGGTCTTAAATCACGTTGGAACCCACAGGAACTAATGCAAAAGCAGTTAATGCATGTGCTTTTGGCAGGGGAGGATATATTTTTTAAACCTAAAATACTAGACAGTCTCTCTCCAAAACTAAACACGGGGTCGAAAGAGCTACAGAAAAGCAGCCTCTTTGCTGACTAACAGTTGACTGAAGGAGAAAAAGTGAAAACAGTTAAAATTTTGTGACTTTTTTGGTTGTATGTCAACATTGTGGTTGTAAGTTGAGGGAAATTTTTGCAACCATTGCTGGTTGTAACTCGAAATGGTTGTAAGTCGAGCCGGTTGTAAGTCGAGGTAACACTGTAGATTGCAAAGGTAGTGTGGGCAGATCTCAGCCAACCTCTTCTCCCACTCTGCCCGGGCAATGGAGGAGGGCCTTTGGCTGTTGTGCCACCACTGCCTCTTCCTCCCCAGCCTAGGCAGTGGAGGGCATTTTTATAAGTAGATCATTTTGACTTGGTCATTTTAAAAGTAGATCACATGCTGAAAAAGTGTGGGCCCCTGTTTACCATTTGATTCTCTACCTATGGCAGCAGCAGATGTTGCACCAATCCTGTCTGTATCAAACAACTTCTTGCTAAGGATCATTAGGAAAGGTATAGAAGATAAATCAGCAAGTCTCATTTTGCCTCTTTATAAATCTATGGTGAGGCCCGATCTGGAGTATTGTGTACAGTTCTGGTCACCATAACGACAGAAGGATATTGTGGAAATGGAAAAAGTGCAGAGGAGGGCAACCAGAATGATTAGGGGACTGGAACACCTTCCTTACCATCTGAGGCTGCAACTGCTGGGCCTCTTCACTCTGGAGCGATGGCGTCTAAGAGGGGACCTAATTGAATTTTATAAAATCATGCACGGTGTGGACAAAATAGATAAGGAAGAATGTTTTCCCTATTGCACTACACTAGATCTAGGGGTCATTCCATGAAATCTTTGGATGCTAGGACTCAAACAAATAAAGTACTTTTTCGCCCAGAGGATCATTGGTCTATGGAACTCCTTGCCAGAAGAGGTGGTGACAGATGTCAGCCTTGACAGCTTTAAGAGAGGATTAGACCAGTTTATGGAGAACAAGGGTATCAACAGTTATAACTACGGAGGCCTAAGGACAACGTCTGGGTTGGAGAGATAGGTAAAGTATCTCTCAATGCCATTTGCAGCAATCATAAGCAGGTGAAGACATCTGTTTGGGAATAACCTAAAGGAGATGTTGAACCACTGTGTGAGACAGAATGCTGGATTTGATAGGCTGTGGCCTGTTCCAGCAAGGCTGTTCTTATGTAATCATTTCTTCCTGTAGGAAACGGCTAGACACAACGCCATTTCTCAGACGTTCCTGGGTGGCAACTCGCATCAGTATAAGCTGACACACCATAATGGGTGGCAAGGAGTTGCGTCCAACAGAATCTTACTAGGGTATCCTCTGGCTGCCTTGGATGTTGCTGTAATGCATTGCATACAATGCAGTAAATTTTTACAAGACCACAAATAGAAGAGATGTTAAGGTTTTCATGTATAACAAGACCAACCTTAAAAATAGTGAGCCTTGATTGTTCTTTTTGGTTGTTAGCCTATGTTAGATGTCTGTCCCTGATCAATCTCCTCTTCTCCATATTGCTGAGAACTAATCCTCAGTATGGATTTACCATGCTGGTGGAAATCTTAATATATTACAATATACTGTACTGTACCAATTAGGCATACGGGAAAAGTGCCAGTGTTCAAGGTTTGTACCCCTGTCAGCACTCCTCAACAACTTGCAATTTCAAAGTTGTCTACTTCAAAGACTCAAAGCAATGCTCTTTTGTTTCTGACAAACATGGGCTCTATCTTCAGCCTTGGTACTCCTTATCTCCTAATCCAATTTAAATGCCCTGTTCCCTGAATAAAATGAAGCTGTAGCAGAAGAAGTGGCTAAAGAGCACCTGGGCCATCAACAGGAAAAACTACCACATAGCCTGAAAAGGTCTTTGCCCAGAAGGAGGGGGCACAGTTTGAGAAAATTAGATTGAACTGTGTCTCAGTAGGAAGGAAACAACATTGGAGAAAGAAACTAGGACTTCAATATATGGAAGTTCTCTCTCTCTCTCTCTCCCTCTCCCTCTCCCTCTCTCACACATACACTCACACATGCACGCACGCACACCCCATAACCTAGCACATTTATCCACTTTGGTTTCTACTAACTGTCTTTAGCTAATCTGACATCTTAAAATTATCTTCCACGGTATCAATATATAGGTTGAATTGTGGTTGCCGTCAGATGATGCTGCCAGTTATGGTGATTTTTTAAAAAATAAATCATTTCTGACCCTCTTCTGGAAGCTCCTGTGAAGTCTCTTTTTCACAGGGAAGCAAACGAGGCCAGTGATGGGAGTCTTTAATTACCAATAATCATTGCCACTAGGAGGACTTTATTTCAGCAATTAAAGACTCTCCTCTCAAGTCCCAGGACCCCCAATGACCTTCTAATTATGAAAAGGGTTACAAGGGAGCTTCTGAGGCATGGGTGGGGGTGCTGGAAATATTTTATTTCCAAAAAACAGCCATGGCTGGTGACATCATCAGTTTACATGATGTAGCTGTGTGAAGAAGATTTCAGCTATTGACTTGCTAATTGTTCTGTTTTGCACCAACAAAGGAGACTCTCAATTTTGCACAGGATGGAGAAAGCTCTACATTCCGGAAGTGTTGCCGTCAATCAGAGCCAACTTGATGCTACATAACTGATATGAACACACTACAATCGCATGAATGCCTTTAATGCATGCAAGATCTCATGATGCTTCAATGTACAGTACTAAATATACAACCATAATGGGGCAGTGTTCAGTAGACCTAAATCAGTAGTTCCAAAACTTCTGAGTCACAACCACTGCTAAATAAACCTGTTTGCACTTAACAGGGTAAAGTCTTCCCTTGTCAGAAAGTAGAGGCTTTGACCTGTCCCGTTCCCCCCAACCTGGGCCTGTTTCTTATACATACACTTGCACACTAACTTTGACATCGCATTCTGAAAGGTCAAGGAAGAAATTACTTAACACACACATATAAAGTGACCTGTAACCCCCCCCCCAAGAAAAAACTTTGCGACCCGGCTGGGATCCCAGCACACAAGTCGGGAAACACCAATGTAGTATCATCCTCTACCGAAGATTCTTCAGCCCTGATGTGGCAACAATTTACAGGAATAGGATCATTCAGATCTTTTATTTGCCTTCCAGGTTTCAGATATGTAAGATCCGACAGGATTACATTGGTTCCCTATTTTAGCTCTTTTGCATATTTTGCAGTTGTAGGCAAACTAGAAGAGAGGTGGTCATTGACCTTGGATATCCATATTTTCTTCTTGCAAACTGATTGGTTGATCGTTCTTTGGAGTACACTTTGACCATCTAAACATGTCAGTTTGAATTCTGATTCTTCATATATTGGCCTACTTAAGAAACCTGCAACATACTCAAGAAAGGGAGTGGCTACAGCTCCTACCCTCAGTATTTGCCTAGGAGTCAAATCACCACTGGAGTTTCATTTGAACTACAGGACTATAATTAAAAGAATCACACCTTAACTTGCACTTGGTAGGATATAGATAAAAGTTTTAAGAAATAGAAATGTAAAGGAATATATAAAAATATTTCTGAGAACGGAAGGTTGTGAAATGAGTATGTCTGTAAAAATTAAATTAATTTTGATAAAGCAAGCTGTTCTGAATAAATAAATATGACTATGTACATCAGTATGGATGCTTGAAGAGAACAAATCATTCTTTTCTTAACAATTCATTTATTATTAATAATAAATAAATAGTATTACAGAAAATTCAATGATATTTTCAGTATCTGAATAAAATCTCAATATAACATCTATAAACACAGTTTGTAAGACAACAATGAACACTTATGAACATTCAAAAACATTCTCAAAAAAGAAGTACAAACAACATAAATTTAAAGTATGAAACTAAATAAGGAGTGTAAATAGATAATTTTGTATTTAAAAACATTTATACGGAATTTTCACTGAAACACTCACTATTACAAGAGTATGGCAAACGTTAAATAGTGCTTATATTCTATATTAGACGAATAATGTCAAATTTAAACATACCATTTTGCATTTGTGCTTAGATTTAATTACTGCATATTTTTACGCTTTCCTTTTGATACAATGTTAAAACAATTACTGTATTGTTTACTTTTATTTGCGTAAAACATTGAAAGTAGCAGCGAATTCAACTGTTGCCTACTTTAGAGCACACTATCCTAACTACCATTGTCATCATCATCATCACTATCACTAGTAATATGACACATAGTCCATTTTCTGGAGGCCTGTCTTTTCTGGAAGCATGATAAGAGAGGAAAGAAGCAGAAGTGTTAGTCGAAGGCAGAAAGTTTAGTTAGTTTTTCAAAGAAAGCAAAAAATGAGAATGAAAGATGACTGCAAAATTTGATTTTTAGTATGAAGATGTCTGATGATCGCAACTGTAATCCTGCATTACACCTCACAGCAAATTTAGTCCACGTGTTGCTATATAAATTTATGCCAATCCTGTAACGTCTTCACTCGACAAAAATGTCACAAAGACCTACTAATTACGCTTAGTTTTTGGGACCAAATAAACTTAGATTTTGCCAAAATCCTTGTAAAGTAGAGAATTCTGCAAATGAGCTAACTAACATGGTGGGTATGTATGTCCATGGCACTCCTCTGCTTCCTTAGGGTAAGGATGAAGTCACACTCTCAGTTGTGCACTCAGCTGCATGCTGAATGACATGCATAAACAAAAACACCACTAAGAAACTGCTCTTATATAAGTTCTTGTTTTTACTGAAAATAATGTTGGTCTTTGTACACGAATATAAAGAGGTAAGAGAGGGAAGGTTGTCCGTGCCTCAAGGAAGTTCACCCCTTATTGACCAACCACACAGGGGTGAACTTCCTTGCAGCACAGATTAGCTGAGGCTGCACCAGCCCGACTTCGGGGAGGGGGGGAGGGAAGACGGGCCGCCTGCTGCATCGGAGGCGTGCCTGGGCCAACATCAGGAAGGGGGGAGGGAGGGAAGATGGGCAGCCCACCATGGCGGAGGTGCTCCCAGGCCAATGTCAGGGAGGGGGCCTCTGAGGCGGGAGTCGCCACCCCTGCCTTCGGGCAGGCTACACTCCTAGTACAAAATAAGAATACAGTACTGTGCGAGAAAAGTGTGGTCAGAATAGTTTTGCAGTGATCTGTCTCTTCTTGTGTGATGAAAAACCTTGAATTTTAATCAGTTTTTCAGTGATAAATGACATACCAAAGAATACTAATTCCTTTCAGATGTGCCAGTTGGGGATCTTTGCATAATTATATTCATGATGCATTCACTTTTCAGAAAATTATATTTATTTATAATTATATTTATGCTGCATTCAGCTTCCACAAAGAAAAGATTGTGAGAATCGTCTCATTATGCAATCAGATCCCCCTCTTGCTAAAACAGGGGTCTCAAACCCATGGCCCTTCAGATGTTCTAGAACTGTAACTCCCAGGAGCCCTTGTCAGCACAGCTCGTGCTGAAGGCTAGCAGAACTAGTGCTAAAGGCTTCTAGGAGTTGCAGCTCCAAAACATCTGGAGGGCCAGAGTTTGAGGCCCCTGTGCTAAAATGTTCCTCAGAGTGAGATGAACAGGCAGCTATAGTGACTAGTGCTAAAGAGCAGGTTGTCTCATCCAGTGCCAATCCCTAGCAGGAAGTGTTTGTCCAGCTACATTAGGTAATCAAGACACTAAGTCCATACATTTTTCAAAGTATGTTTAGTACTCTGGATAAAAATGCCCAGACTGCTGTTCACACCCAACCTCTACAAGCTCAGTAACAAATACAAATGGGTTTTATAATGCATTTTCCCCTTCTAACAAGTTGCATCACCCAACTATAATTAATCTGCCCTCTGGAAATTCCTTTCTAAACATGAGTAACCTAAACCAATGCTGTTAACCATTTGTTGATGGTATAAAATGCGTTCATATAACTAGCATTTCTAATCTGCCTTGCTCAACAGGTTTTAAATAGCAGGATATGAAATTAGTGAAAGCATCTTCTTTTGTATGCATAGTAGTTGTATAATTATTTTGGCATGTATTCAGATTCAGTTTGATAATAAAATTACTAAGACTGACTTCATCTAAACTTTCTGATGGCACTAATGCTACTTCAAGATCTGTGTACTGTTCTTAAGATGTTTCTTTCAATTTACTTGAGGAAAGGGAAAAGTGGCATTACTACATTCTCATGTTATCAAGGTATTTCTTTTTCACGTCACACTCAAAGCATTTACCACACAGGGTAAATGTGATGTTCAACAGGGGAAGCAGGCTATTAAGAACAACAAATTAAAGACCAGTGAACTGAAGGAGAATCACAGCTCCTGACAGGGGAAAATGATGTAACACACCTATTAACCACCCTCAAGTAGAAAGCTAGAGTAGAATAAATGTCTTATAATTCTCCATTTGGAACGATTCCAAACAAATAGAAGTCAGCAATGCAAAAATGGTATTAAGTAATAAGTATTATTCAAAACAGAATTGTTTATAGTATATAGGATAAGTAACAATAAATTAAATGTTTCAAACAAAATATTTACAAATGTAAAGAAAATCTTGATTTGAAATTTAAAAATTATTGGTTCAATGTTTTCCAAAAATATTTTGTTAAAAGGCACTTGTTCAAAAACTATCTGCCCCCATTATTTCTCTTAAAGGCACTTGCATCTATCATACATTTAAGGCACTAGAAAATATTCTAATAGACATTTTATTTTTTGCTCCCCCCCCCATAGAAAACTCTGTATTGGATTGCAAACAACTCCCTACATCTCTTTATTATGGCAATGTTTAAACCTGTGATTCATAAAACATTAACATATGGCCTTCAGAATAAAGCTATTTCCAAGTAAATTTCAAAAAGGTTTATCTTCTGAGTCTAAACTAAGAACTTCAAACAGCAGGATTAAAGCAAATGTATTTCCTTATTTTAGTTCAGCTAGTCAGCTAAGTATCATTCTAAAATATATTATTATATTTTAACTCAAGTTTTGAAATACACACCAAGATATATGTTCTATACCCTGAAATTAAAGACCTTTCTCTGCCTTATTAAACAGGTTTGTTATGTGGAACATGTTATCACATGAAAACTCATGCAGTCCTTTGGTAGCATACAAAATGTCCACCCACAATTCTAGGCAGAGATGTGATTCTGCCCGTGTAGTTAGGAAAGTAATGCAAACTGTTTCCCATGCGCAGCAACAAAGAGCATGTCTACAATGGCCCATTTTAATTAGGGCTGGCATGGTTTAAATAAGGCCACTTGAGGTTGAGGGCACAAGCCACATGCTCAAATGGCTTATTGACCTTAGGTTGACCCATTGGCTCCTTCCATTAACTGAACACTTTCTCTACTCTGTTGAAGGGCAGGGGAAGTAATGTTATTTTTGCCTGTGCTAGACCACTGCTGATGCACTGAATCACTTGGATTAAATTTCTGTCTTTGTGTATCACCAACTGAGATACTGCCTGCACTAGTGCTGAAGGGAGTGGCAGTCCAAGAACATGTAGAGGGCCGCAGGTTGCCTACCCTTGATCTAGCAGTTACAAAAAAAGAATCTTCATCTGTCCCTTTGTAGTGGGGCAGGGGAAGTATTCAATTTGCCGAAATCCTGATGTAGCTCATATAGTAAGCCCCTTCATACTACCAGAAACTAAAAAGAAGGAAGAAGCCATGGTAGCTTTGACAGCTGCAGGATTATTTTAGTTCACTCCCAGCAATTGCACACACTGGGAGCAGACTAAACTACAGTATACCAACCCAAACCATAAACGCAGAAACCCCGATAGGCTCACAAAGTTATGGGTTGGGATACCCTGGGGGGCCATCTGGTTCACCTGTTGTGTGGACCCTGGAAAAAAGAGCAACCCAGTCTTCCCCTGCAGCAACCAAACAGCAAGAGAAATGCTTGTCTGAATGAGCCCTTACACAAGATGGAGAGAAAAAGACAGACCAAGGGACTGAATCATCTCTCTGAACCTGCATGAGATTTG
>JAIOUR011711396.1:0-11261 GCA_020711275.1 Calotes versicolor
AAACCGCAAAAGACTGAAACCGCAGTTAGTGAACCGCGAATTTGCGGGGGCTTACTGTATACGTAAGCATATTTCAACCAGTTAAAACAGTTAATAGACTTCACAACAACCAGGAAGGAAGTGTTAACCTTGAAGAATATTTTGTCCAGTTTCAGACTATCAAGTATAATCTTTCACTGATATTAAGTTTCCCCCTGCTTTATGATTCCTATTCACAGTCAAGTACATTTTTTTCTCTGTTTGAATTGTATTTGTACTTTTTGCTAATTATGAGAGGTAGGGCCCCTCCCCGACGGGAGTCGCGTCGCCTGCCGTGGAGTATATGTCTCCGGAGGACATCGCGAGGAGGTGGGAGGCCAGCAAGGGGTTAACCGAAAAGCAGGGAGCGACCGGTAACGAGCGGACGGGAAACGCCCAGCCAATAGGCACGGTGTTCAGTCCCAGTGGCGGGGAGTATATAAGCCCAGGGAGGGAAGTTGCTGGAGCCAGTGCTAACTGGTTGGAGGCGAGACCCGCGGAGGGTGGTGGATTACCCCAGGCGGAATGGAGACCCCGGGAGGGGAACCCCTTCCTAGCACTGTCGAGGCGGGAAGAGAGGGACGGACAACCCCAGGGGAACCGCTGGCTCGACTGTCCGTAAGCCTCAAGGGAAGGGCTGAGGGGAGTGGAGCGAACGAGAGTACCCCCTCCAATTTGTTAAACAAGGAAACCGTTGAACCATGGTGGACGAATGTGCCCTCCCCGTTGAAAGGGAGAGAAACGCGAACTCTGTTATCTTCTGTTGTTATGTCTTCAAATAAACCTGTCGTGTTCGAAAGATCGAGCGACGCTTCCTTCTTGCGGTTGGGCGGGTCGCCGGGAGCCGGGTTCTACGCACTCCCTCACACTAATGTACTGTTATTTTGATCTCAAGTATCTGAAATAATACATATGGACTGAAATCCAGCTGCTTAGCACAGTAAATCTGTGATTTATTAGTTGAATGCCTTTGCTATCCAAAGGGCCTACTCTAGTGCAAATGACTGCACTAAGCTGCAGAATTTCAGTCAATAATGACAATTATAGAAAGCTTTGTAAATGTCTAGTAATAAAAAAAGGGAAATGCAAACACTGTTGCTTTCCTTGATTCTTTCAGCCACCATATCATACTCATTAAAAAGGAAGCTTTGGAAGTAATTTCAGCTGCTGAACTACAATTTATTTTTTAATCAGGTTGTGTCACATTTAATCTCCCCAGTAACCATAATCGAGTAAAAAGAGGGATTTTAGGCAGTTAGATCATTTAACATAATCCTGTGACTGAATGAACCTGGTCAATATCTCCCTTCTCTCTTACAGAATTACCTTATACTCCAAGGATGCTATAGTATGTGGAAAAAAATACAATTTCCCATACAATCTCTTTGCTAATTGTAAAAGGGATTTGTAAAATCCTAGGGTGATTTTCTTTCCTTCAGTCCTAGCTTCTTTAATCTGAAATGCTGTGCCTTTCTCAACTTTTCCATTAAAACAAGGGAACACTGTTAAGTGCACGGCAATGACAGCAAAATTGTGTAAGTGTTCCCACACCTCAGTCTGGCACACACACACCAAAAAATATTAGCAGATACTGTTTGTTCTTTTTTAAGTGTACTACATAGTACTAGGGTTAGACACTTAGGCAGTTTATTCTTCCTATAGTTGGAAGAGAAAAACACCTCCTTCTCCAACTGTATCCCATTAGGAATGGGTGTGAAATAACCCTCCAGAATGGCTGACATGCAATTCCCACCTGTTCTACCCAGGATAGCTGATGAGGAATAATAAGGGCTATGTTTGAAAAACTGAAGAGTTGCCGTTGTCCACCCTGTTAACTGTTATGAAGAATTACTATCAGAAAGGATATTTTATCTCTCCAACGTCCCTCCCCAATAGCGCACTTCTGCGAACGTGTGGCTGGTATGCCAAATGAAACACTGTTAGCTTCCCGGTTTTTTACTGGGGTACCTATTCGTCTACTTGCATTTGCATGCTTTCGAACATGCTAGGTTGGCAGGAGCTGGGACGCAATAGCAGCTTGTTCCTCTCCGCAACACATGGGATTCGAACTGCTGAGTTCCTGGCTTTGCAGCCAACGGTCGGTGCTCTAGTCTACTGAGCCACCGCATTCCTCTCAACAAGCGGGTAGGGAAGTAGTGATAATTACAAACAGAGAATGAAGAGTTGTAAGCTAGCTGCATTTCTATAATACACTTCAGATCTGGAATGATTTGCACTTACCTGTGGTCAAGATGGCTAAAGTCTTGTAAATTCAATTCCCTGGTATCTTGGGTTAGATAAATCGTGTCGACGTCCTGGTTAGAAAAAGCACAATGAAGTATTTTTTTAGGAGAACTGCATTTTGTATTACTAAATCTGAGAATGGCGAAAAGGATGGTTTTGGTTTTAGGTTGGGGCTTTATTTTGGTTTTGCCCCTTCTTTCTTTGTATGGCTTGCTGAAGATGGACGCTACCAATTCAATTTCTGTACTTACCCACTGAACCTCTTCTCTATACGGAAACCCAAGCCAGTCACAAACACATGCATACATCTGAGAAAAACCTCCTACAAATAAAAGAGCAATACAAACCGTTATTAAAAAGTGGTGTGTTTGTCTTACAGAGATACAGTTCATTTTAATCTCTTCTGAACATGTATGCTGCACTCCAGACAGAATACAAAATCAACTGAGCCTATGTTATGTTTGTCTGTAATACAGACAGCAGGCTACAGTGAAGTATAAAAATAGCATCTTGCCACACCAGTCAAAATGGCCTTTCCATTCTAACTATACCTTAGAGTTAATTGCACCTTCGCCAAAAAAGGCCAAACCTCTACTAGAAATAGATTTAAGGTTCCCGTATCTGCACTTCCAGAAATTGCACACTTCAATCTGAGACTGTACACACACTCACCGCATGGTCCTAATTCTGCCACGGTTTGACTCTCCCATAGGGCCTGGAGATTAGCCAGCCTTTCTGGGGGTTCCATCATTACTTTTTTCATTATCCTCCTGGATGCAAGAGGAGAAAAATTTGATCACATGTTGAAGTGTATCATACTACATTTTAATTCATTAATTTAGTGCCATCAAGTCAATTTTGGTTAATGGTGATGGCTTTCTAGGATTTTCTAGGTATATAGAACACAGAACTGTCAATATACATGGTTAATGTTTCCACTATACATGGTTGTCATTTCCTTCTTCTGGGGCACGCTGGGACTAAACAGCTTGCCCAAGGCCACACAGGCTGGCTCTTCTTGGATGCACAGTGGGGAAATGAACTCCCAATCCCTGATGATCAAGCTCACTACAATACCCAGCCAGCAAATTTGCACAACTATAAATAGGTACAGTATACTATAAGGTGGCATGCAAGGCAGCTTCTTGGTTATAGGAATTACTATTAAATGCCAAAATACCTTCCCTCACGAAGCAGGGGGAGGGGGAGGCTTACCACAACCCTCTTTGAACCACTGGGAAGGGGGGTATATGGA
Organism: Calotes versicolor; assembly: GCA_020711275.1. Classification (NCBI taxonomy): domain Eukaryota; kingdom Metazoa; phylum Chordata; class Lepidosauria; order Squamata; family Agamidae; genus Calotes; species Calotes versicolor. The sequence goes on from JAIOUR011711396.1 coordinate 3,518, forward strand.
GCGTCACTCTGGGTGGGCATCCCCTTGCTTCTCCTCCCCCTCAACAGCTCTTTGGGGGGTGGGAGACATCATGGCTCCTTTTTATGTATGTATGCATGCAGGGGATCCCCCGCTGTGCTGGGCGCTTCCCTCTCTGGAAAGGAGCTTTGCCTCACCCAGAGGAGGCTGTGACTTGTGTCGGCCCCCCCACACATTTTCACCTCATCAAATCTGCCCCTCCTTGCAAAAAGTTTGGACAGCCCTGCTCTAAAGCATTTGAACGTATTTCCTGCCTTAGTGGCAGACCTCCTCTGTGCAGGGGTTTTCCTCACCCATGCACCCAAGGCAACCATTTTTGTTTTGGTCACAAACCAAGGAAGTTGCAGGGGAGGGATTTATGCATGCAGACATACAGAAGTAGTCCTACATGGCATCTAGAAAAACAAGAGGGCGTGTTGCTTCAGACCCCTTTGCTAAGATGCAGTGCAGCTCGGAAATGTGTGTGGGAAACATTACTATTCATTAATTCATTAATTTGTTCATTATTACAGCTTGCAGATGTCCTCAGCCAGCATGATATGTTCTATGCCAGACCAAATGGTGTTAGACCACAACATAGAAAGCCATTCCATGCTCCTGAACTTAATGAACACATTCAAATATGTTTTTAGAAAAGTGTGTGTGTGGATGATCATAGTCTATACCCAAGGTAGGCAACCTGTGTTCCTCCAGATGTTCTTGAACTGCAACTCTCAGAAGCCCTTGCCATACAACTAGTGGTGAAAGCTTCTGGGATCTGCAGTCCAAGAAACATCTGGAGGCACACAGGTTGCCTACCCCTGGTCTATACATACTTCCACACACACAAATATCATACACACCCAAGCAGTGGAGATAAACTAAAAGATATTAAGAGAGGGAGACCAGCTAACAAGCTACAAGTTAGCAAGTGAGTACCTACACTGGAGAGACACCAGGGAATATCCTCCTAAGGCATGTTCCGATATGTGCCAACACTTCATGTATATCTTCAGATGACACCAACTTCATAGAAATGTTGCATTTTTCAGTTTCTACAATCAACTGCATAACAAAGTTGGGAGAATCGTGTATTTTAAATTTTTCATAAGAGTTTTTATTTAAAAGCACTTTAGCACTAGACATTAGGAAAACGTAGTAAAAGGATCCTGAACAACAATCCAAACAAATCCCCACCCCATGAGAGTAAGAACTGTATTTGCTCAACAAGCCCCAGTGCTTCTTATCTATGTGTTCTTAAATAATATTGTAACAATACATGGGGCTCAGGGGCCAAATATATTTGGATCCGATAAATGGATAATATTTTTCCTTAAGTGAGAAAAAAATTGAAAGAACCTACGCTATCTGCTGGAGTACAAAAAGAACAAGGAATCTTCTGCAAAAAAGCTCTGCACAGACCAGACCAGATTCTTGCTTCTTCTCAATAATCTTAAAGATTCTGGATTTACAAACCAAAACATTCTGATCCTATTGATCCAAAGATGAGTAAAATTACCTGTGGATTGGTTTTGAATTTATCTTTTGAAGCACTCCACAAGATAATAAATGAGTCAATAGATTTATATCTTTTCCAAAGCTACCACCAGACTTAATTTTTTAAAACCTTGTGAATCCTCTTTCTCTTCCCAGTTAAGCACCTTAAACCCTGCTAGTACATAAAAAGGCACAACCAATACAATTCATATTCAACTGGTTCTTCCATATCTCTCACTTGTTTCCTGGACAAAAAAATAGTGAGAAGCTATTTATTGATTTTTTTTATTTCTAAGGAGCATATCCCACTTTTCTCCCCGAGGATTTCATTTAGAATATGTCTCATGTACAACTGCAGCAGTATTAAATCCTTTTATAACTAAAATATTCACCTGGCCTGGTTTATTGCAGGTGATCCCTTGGATTTCCAAGTAGCTGAAAGTTAGTTCCAGCTGTAATTCAACAAAGAATACACATTAAACAAACATGAACTCATTAAACATGAAACCAACATCGAGTAATTATTACCTTATCATGAATGTATTTATTGGAACATACGCCTACCCTGATGACCTTACAACTCACAAGAAGAAACAGAGAAGGGAGCCAGAAGAGAAGAAGGGCGATGGAGGCACGGGGAAACTAGGAAAGGTCAAACAGAACTTAAGAGACAGCCCGTGGCTACAAGAGAGAAACTCTTAACTAATGGAAACATCTTGAATACCACAGCACAAGCTTCTCTTTCTTTCACGATTATACAAACAAGCTTGTTGTGTTTGGCAACTGGTCTTCAGGAGTCAAGCATAGAACTCCTCAGAGGTCTGATTCCACATATTTGGAAAGACACCTCAATCCTTCAAGATTCATGTGCTTTCATTTCTAATTACAAGCTATCTCTGCTTTTGGCCTTGGCTACAAAGGCTACAGGTACTAAATTATGTAAAAGACTTTGTGGAACACAGGTAGATTCTGGGAAGGGATCTGACACAGATGAGAAGTAACATGACTGGCCTAGTCTATGTGCCCACCGAGCAAGTTTCTTCTATAGATTCCATCTCTCATAATGAAATAGATTATTTACACAGAGATTTAAGAACAAGCTGATGATGAACATGTCTTCCTATGTAGTTCATGCATCCCCCTCTCCCTTCCTTTCCTTCCTCTTTCTTCAGTTAGGGAAAAACGAGAGTGGGTACGTTCAAATATTTCAAGTACAAGAATGGATTTTAACACTCCGATCATACATTGGCACCTTGAGTTACAACCAGATCGAGTTACAACCATTTCGAGTTACAACCAGCAGTGGTTGCAAAACGTTTCCTCGACTTAAACCACAATTTCAACATACAATCAAAAAGGCACAAAATTTTAACTGTTTGCACTTTTTTTTCTTTCAGCTAACTGTTGGTCAGCGAAGAGGCTGCTTCTCTATAGCTCCTTCGCCCCCATGGTTAGTTTTGGAGAGACTGTATAGCATTTTAGGTTTTAAAAATATATCCTCCCCTGCCAAAAGCAGAAGCATTAACTACTTTTGCATTAGTTCCTGTGGGTTCCAATTTGACTTAAGACCATCATCCATATATGAATTAAGTTTGTAAGGAGAGTTACCACTGTATTTCCCATAGGAATGCACTGACATCTAAAAACCACCTGTACCAATTAATAGCATTTCAATGCATTCCTATGGGAAGCATTGTTTTGACTTAAGACCAATTTGAGTTAAGACCAATCTATATATACCAATTGTGGTCGTAACTAGAGGTACCACTGTATCTCCTTATTTCCCAATGTGGGAGATTTAAATCTGGTATATTCACCATGACTTAACTTTTGATAATGTTACTGTACTACCTTTGGGATTGTGATTAAAGCTTCTCAATTAAATCTGCATATAATCAAGGAAAGCAACCCTCCTGTTTTTATATTTGTAAGTTTTCTTAAATCTTTTCCCCCCACAGAAGTGAAAATTAGGATCTCTATTAGCTGGAGTCCATGTCAGATGCACAACGACCTCTTTGTATTTATTTGTCATCTACAAATAGCAAAAACAGATTTTTCTCTGTGAAGGCAAGCATTTCCAATTGTTAATGCGAACTGAATTACTCTGCGGAACATGCTGTTAGAAAAATCACAAGATGCAACTGCAGCCTCTAGGGAGAAGCCCCAAAGATACTAATGTACTGAGATTAAACAATGTGGATACAGTAAGCTACAAAATATCCTTGTTTTCAAGCTTCAAATACAACTGAGATTCCTAATGAATTCTGGAAAAAATGTAGGCCCCTTTGCATCTTATCTAGATTTAAGATACTGTTTGTAGCTTCATCAAGCAGATGTACAAATGCTCCTTCACAGCAACCACACAACCTGTTTTACAGGGAATTCAGGAACTTCTACAGCACTGGGGTTATTTGATTAGCAGAAATGCTGATGTAATTTACCACCCCATATGCTCCCCTGTTCTGAGTTGTGTGCACTCCCCCTTAGCTTGAGGCAGAAGGATGGCTATTCCCATTCCACAAATGTTCCCTCAAACAATGTATTGCTTGTATCCCTGTCACAATAGAACACATTTTAGCATGTCGTCATGCCAAATGAACATTCAAGGTTCATTATGACCTGCAACTGGTTGAGATGATTGCTTGTTGCTATGAGTCAACACAGCTGCTTCAATTTGTTAGGTGCTCCTTGGGGACACGGCTGTCATCGCTGTCCCAAGGAATGCCACCATTTCAGAATTTACTGTCACAAAACAAATGATTCAAACCGATTATCAATGATGGAATGTTACAATTGGCTGTTGGGAACCTAATGGAATCCAGAGTAAATTCAAGCTAGTTGTTAAAGGGAGTAGGAGTTATGTATACGGACATCAACTGAAGCATTTAAAAGATCCCCAAACAAGAAGCAAAATCCCTCAGACAAAAAGGTATCTAAAACACTATGTACTGTATTTACACTGTGTAAAAAGCGATTTAGACCAGTGATCCCCAACCTTTTTTCCTCCGTGACCCGGTGGCCCACTTTTCCAGGGTGCACACAGACCGGTAGACCCTTTTAAAAAGTGTGTGCAGCCTGGGGGAGTATTTTTATGGTGCAAGTGGCCTTGGGGTAGTGTTTTATATGGTGCACATGGCCCAAGGGAGCATTTTTTAAAAGTATGCACAGCCTGGGGAACTTTTTTAATGTGTGCCTATAGAAAACTGTGGGCTCTGAGGCCCAGTTTCTGCCAGTCTGCGGCCCGGTAGTGGGTCCTGACCCAGTGGTTGGGGACCTCTGCTTTAGACCATTAAGAACATAACAACAGCCTTTGCTGGAACAGACCACAGTCCATCCAGTCCAGCATTCTGTCTCACACAGTTGCTCACTATTTGCTTTGGGATATTCCCAAGCAGATGTATTCACCTCCTTATGATTCCCTGCACATGGCATTTAGAGATATCCTACCTATCTCTACAATCTGGAGGTTGTCCTTAGGCATCCATAATGATAACCATCAATACTCTTGATCTCCATTAAACTTTGCTTAGATACATCTCTACCTCCATAATTCATTACTATGACTGTGACCTGAAGTACTATCATTGTGTTGGAAAAATAAAATGTGAATGAAGATTAGTCTTACCTTGGTAGGAATACGGGAAGTTAACAGAAAGGCTCGACATGATGTTAGCACCTACAAAAAGAGCAACAATTGAAAATGCAGTATTGTTTCGCTTTAACAAACATACACACAAACAGATCACCACCACCGGCAAAATAAAATAAAATAAAAGTGGGCTATTTCTAAACCATAATGCTTAAAGCAGTTACTGCGTGATGTACAATTTAATTATGTAGGCTACAAATTGCCCTTGCCCGCAGAAAGCTGGGTGCTCATTTCCTTACCTCAGAAAGATGGAAGGCTGACTGAACCTCAAGTTGGCTACTTGAGACAGAACCCAGATTGTGAGCTCCGTTTGGACTACAGTACCATAATTTAACAACAGCTCTGTGAAGCTCCATTGAAATATTAGCAAGGCTTATTCTTATAGCATGCTTTATGTTTTTGATATCACCCTGCCTTCCACCAGAATTGAGGCTACTGCTAGCATCCTTCACACTTCATAGCTGCATAGTCACCCCAATTTTGCAGGATTTGGGGGATGCTATTGACCTATCCTGATTATGACAGACATTAACTTCACCTCATCATCCATGCACTGGATATTAATACTGTATATGTAGCAGGGAGGCCTACACCAATGGATGTACAGTCAATGTGTGATTTGGCGGACATATAAATGGATGTCTTGATACTATCCATGCACATGTCCATATAAGCAATTCACGAATGCGGACTTAGATGAAAGATGTCAGTATGAAATGATATCCCATCCAGTATACATTCCCTGAGCTTCTTAACTTAAATGTGAGATACATCATAAATCCATTTATGTCTCCAACTTTTATAAAACACTCAACCCCCATTTCCTACTACAGCATCACACACACACACACACATCCTCCCCAGTATACAATGATCTCCAGCAGTTACTGACAGAGGATACTATTATCACATATCCTATTTTAATTAACTTTCAATCAAAAATATTGTCCTTCAGAAATTCCACAGGCAACCATATCATGGAGTGATTTAACCTGCACGCCCATTTTCAATTCAATGGATGATCCTCTGGATTATTTAACTGTCACATGGTTGCATAAACTGCTGACACTGGAACAAGTCCCAAATCACTCTAACATCAACAAAGTCTTTCATTAAACTAGTCAGTTAGACAGGTCTATGAAAATAGGCTTTTATAGTGTCATGAATCCATGTTTCTATTAGTTCATGGTGAACCGCTAGAAAACCTTTGCAGTAGTACTAACCCTAGTTGTGTGGGGATCATTGTGAAAACCATTTAAAGGTGACATATATGAGAGACAGTTCCTACCAAGGCTAACTGCTAGTCTCATCCCAGTCCCGTGTCTGCTACTGATTGCTGCTTCCTGTCTGATAAACATTTTGTGATTAATTGAGTGGGTATGCCTCCCAGCATACCCACTCACATACATCAGAGTCTCATGGGCAATATAGGTAAGAGAAAAAGAGAAACAATTTTGATGCAATAAAACAAAAACAAAAAAACTATTTGCACTGAAGAGACAAACTGCAAAAATGTGCAATACACAAACAGTAGTAGCTTCTGAAATGGACTTGCACTATGTTCAGTACATACTCTATTTCACAAAATCTTATGCTCTTGGCGCAGGTCGTCAAAATATACTATACACTGATCAAAAAGGACTGGCTAATTAATTTTTCAATTAACAAGAAAATTAAGAGCACACTTCTTTTAACAACTTCAATCCTCTCCTGAAATAAAGCTAGAAAATGAAGCTACTAAAACTTCACTAAAAGATAGCATTAAAGTAATCAGCCAAGGAAATGCATTCTGTGATGTTAACAGATGTAGTTATCCTGTTTGCAAATAGTACTGATAAAACCACAAAATGCAGGAAATTAGATTTGACCACAATACAACTAAATTAAACACTCCTTTCTGCAATTTCCAATTTACTACTCCTTGTTTCCCAGATACTGTGTACTTTACTTATTTCCCCCCTCTTCTAAACACATATACTGCATCCATTATGATTGAAGAATGTACCACTTATTACCACAGGGCAAATAAATGATGGAGAATATCACAATTATATGAGCAAAACAGAACTTTTCTGGATGGGCACCTGCTTACCTGCTTACTAAGTCACCCATTAAAACCTATTATGGGTGTCTAGTCTCTAAATAGAAGATTCACTGGAATTGAACGGAATCATTAACTATATTTATTTTCCTTATTTTCCTTACACATATCCTACACCCATCTGAATGGCAGTGTATGCTTTAGATCAGAGGGTCTCAAACGTGGCCCTCTAGGTGTTCCTGGATTGCAACTTCCAGAAGCCCTTGCCAGCGCAGCTAGTGGTGAAGGTTTCTGGGAGTTTTAGTCCAAGAACTTTAGGAGGGCTGAGTTTGAGACCCCCTGCCTTAGATGATACAGATGTAGAAATAAATGGTGTCATCTTGAACCTTTCATATCACCAGCAATGAGCTAAATAATGGATTTCACATACTTTCTCTTTTCCATATAATTTATCTTCTGTTTTCACAGTTAGTGGGAGCCTGAATAAAAGGGGCAGAAACCCCAATTTAGCTTTCTAGCAACCTTGTTGCCCTTCTAGTTATTTCAACCATGTGTTTCTA